>RJWM01020281.1:8896-37553 GCA_004363535.1 Dasyprocta punctata
CAAGGGGCAGCAATGTCTTATATACTCTATAGAGCTACTGGGCATAATCTCATTGGTCCATCCCGTCAGGTGACATCTCCATTCCCGCCGTCTACCTAATAAGGGCATATTTGGCAGGATAGCAGCCGCATGTTTATCAGCCGCAGCAGGAAGCAGGCGCCATCTTTGGGTGGTGGCCGGGTGCCGGCTCTCCACAATTCTCTAGAATGGACAGTATTTTAGGCCACAAAAAAAGTATAACAAATTCAAAGAAATTGAAAATATATCAAGTATCTTGCCCAATCATAGTGAAATAAAACTATAATTAAACAAGAAGGATTTTGGAAATTACACATGTGAAAGCAGTCTTAGTTACCTTTCTTGTTGTTGAGACAAAATACCCAACACCCAAAGTTAAAGGAGGAAAGGTGTATTTTGACTCACAGTTTGTAGAAGTTTCAGTACATAGTCAGCTGCCTTCAAGGAAGAGTGGCTTGACGGAGGGGCATCACAGGGGGGAAAGAGTTCATCACAGGCAGAAGGCCACAAGAAGCAAGCAGCAAGCGATAACAACATCAGCTCTCCTTTTGTTCCTTATGTTCTATCCCCTATCTGCTTAGGGTGGGTAGCACTTACACCCAGGGTGGGATACCCTTAATCTTAGCATTGCACTGTGACTCAATCCCAGCATCCTTAATCCCAAGTAGCACACACTCTAGAGCCAGCCCACTCTAAAAGCCCCACCTATGACCACATGAGGCTTTAAGGGGTACACCTAGATAAAAGTCATAACACGAGGAAATGTATTAACATGTTCTTGCACAACAAAAGGGGCAAGAATAAAGCAAAATAGAAATTTTTAAGTTTGTTGAAAAAATGAAAATTGAAACAATACAGCAATTCTGAAATATAGCAAGAGCAGTACTAAGAGGAAAGTTTATAGTACTAAATACTACATTTAAAAAAGCAGAAAGATTTTAAATAACAAACCTAATAATGAAACCCAAGGAACTAGGAAAACAAAAACAAGAACAAAAACTAAATTAGAAGGAAAGAATTGATAATGACTGGAGCAAAAATAAATGAAATCAAGTAGAGTCTAAGTAAACACAGAAGATCAATGAAATGAAGAGTTGGTTGGTTTGAAATGATAAATAAAATTGAAACACTGTTCATTAATTCACCAAGAAAATCAGAGAGAATACTCAAATTAATAAAACTACAGGTAGTGCATGCCTATAATCCCAGCACTCAGGAGCTGAGGCAGGAAGATCACCATGAGTTTGAGACCTGCCTGGGCTGCCCAGCAACACCCTGTCTCCAAATTATCCCAGGAATGCCAAGTTGTCCTAACATATATTAAATCAGTGTAAATCAATAAATGTAATGAATGATATCATAGGATGAAGGACAAAAACCATATGATCATCTCTATATTTGCAATAATAATAATAATAATAATAGATGCATTCAATAAGACCACAGGTAAACTGGAGGCTTTACAACTGGAGGCACAGAAATACAAAGGATCATTTTGAGCAATTACAAACAACTAACTATATTGCAACAAATTGGAAGGCCTGGATGAGCTAGATAAATTCCTGGGTACATGCAACGTACCAACGTTGATGCACAAGGTCATAGGAAACCTATACAAACCACTCACAAGTAATGAGATTGAATCAATAATAAAAGGCCTACCAAAAACAGCAGCAAAAAAGACCCAAGGCTAAATGACTTTGTGGACAAATTTTACTAAACATTCAAAAACAGACTTAACACCACTTTTTCTCAAAGTATTCAAAAATTGAAAGAGAGGGAACCTTCCCGATTATAACAACTTTACTCTTTTGTCAAGCCAGGCAAAGACACACTACTAACAGCAAAAAAAGTGAACTACAGACCAATGCACTCAAATGAATTCTTTGTAAGATTCACAATAAAACATTAGCAAATGAAATCCAATAACCTGTGCAAATATTATCCCAGGAATGCCAAGATGTCTTAACATATATTAAATCAGCATAAATCAATAAATGTAATGAATGATATCATAGGATGAAGGACAAAAACCATATGATCATCTCTATATTTGCAAAAGAAGAGTGTTCAATAAAATTGAACATCCCTTCTTGATGAAAAAACCCCTCAAAAATCAAGACTAGAAAGAATATACCTCAATTCAGTCAATTCTATAAATAATAAACCAGAGTCAACCTGACACATGGGGAAAGCTGAAATCATTTTCTCTGAGATCAGAGATGAGACAAGATATAAAAGAATTCAACAGTAGAAAAAAATCTGATTTAAAAAACAGGCAAATAATCTGAATAGGTATTTCTTCAAGTAATACATTCAAGTGAAAAAAGGCTCAACTTTGCTAATCATCAGGGAAATGCAAATCAAAAGCAAAATGAAGTCTCTCACTCAAGGTAGAAGAGTTACAACCAAAAGACAAAAAATACAGTAAATGTTAGTGAACAATTCTTATACACTATTAGTGATAAGGTAAACTAGTACAACCATTGTGGAAAACGATATAGAAGTTCCTCAAATATTAAAAGTAGAACTACCATACGATCCAGCTATCTTACTATTAGCCATATTACCAAAAAGTAAAATCATTATGTTAAAGGACAGCTCATTCTTTTCATTGCAGCATTATTCCCAATATCCTTGATGGAATCAACTGAAGTATCCATTTTCAGGTGAATGTATTAAAGAAATGTGATACATATACAGAAAAGAATATTATTCAGTGACAAATAAGAATGAAATTCTGTCATGTGGTAGCATGGATGTAACCGGAGGATATTAAGTGATACAAGACAGTTACTCAAAGACAAGTACCACATAACCTTGGTATTATGTGAAAACTAAAAACATTGTACTCACAGATGTGGAAAGCAGAATAATCAGCACGTCAGGCTAGGAAGAGGGGTGGGACATAGAAGAGTTTGGATAATGGTTGCCAAAATGTAGTTACCTAGTAAAATAAGTTCTACTTTGTATAGTACAACAAGGTGACTACAGTTCAAAACAATTTACTATATGTTGTATAAAGAACTAGAAGAGAGGAGATAAATCATTCCAATAGTAAAAAGATAAATGTTTAGGAAGAAGTCAGTGCTTATTACTCTGACTTGAAAATTACAGATTTTATACATGTATCAAATTTTCACAGTGGATTCCATAAATATGTAAAATTATTATGTGTCAATTAAAAATAAAAAAACGTTTGTCCAAGGAATTTGGCACAACTTTAATTACATTCCTTTTAAATGATTCAATAGTGTTCCATGGTGCATATTGCTATTTTATTTAATCATTCTCACTGGCAGAAAATTGTCTTATTTCTTTTTTTTTTAAATCAATGTCAACAATACTATAATAAGCATCCTAGAAGGTACATTCTTATGTACTTGTGCTTTTTTGGGTTATATTCCTGAGGTAGAATCTAAAGTCAAAGTTAGATATACTTTGAATTAAGTAGACATTAGTAGACTGATTTTCAAAAGTATTGTAACAAGGAACATTTCCTCCAGCAATGTGAAAGAGGGCTTGATTTGATTGGTTCACACTGTCAATGGGTGTATTCTTAAACTTCCACCAGACTAAGTGTTATGAAGTGCTATCTTTTTTCTAATTCAGTTTATATCTTCTCTACTGGTAATGAGAAATTTTCTCAGGTACTTATTTTCCATATCATTTGCTCTTTTAAAATTAAATATTTTTACTCATTTTTGTTTGAAAAGTTTTGGTAGCCATTTTATTGTCAATTTGTAAGAACTCCACATATTACAGGTAACATACATTTGTAATCTGAGAGGCAAGTTTCTTTAAAAAATTAGCATTATTAGTTTTTTGTTTGTTTATGTTATATCTTGTCATGAAAGTTTTGTGATATTTATATAGTCAAGTATACCTTTCCTTTATTTTTCAAATCCTAGCTTTTATGAATTTTGTTAAAGTTTCCACTACCTGTTATATGTCTAGTTTTGGTTTAGAACATTTCTGGTTCTTATTCATTTCATATCGAAATTGTCTTTTAAAAATCTGTCTGGAATTCATTTCATACTTTAGTGTAATATAGTTATCCAAACTCATGTTCTTGAAGATGAATATCATGTGTGGTAGCATGACTGTTATTAAGTTACCCAGACTTTTACCACTGAATTACACTGCCAACTTTCAAATGAAATCCAAATAATTTTTTTTTAGTATATGTGCTGCCAAAGTGAGCACGCCAATTAATTTTGAATACAGCAAGATACAGTTATAAATTCTCCATTTTGTGGATTCATCAATTTTTCTTTTTCTGGTCAATATCATAGTGATTTGATTACAAAGTTTAATTGAACACTTTGATAATTAAAAATGTAATTCTTGGTTTTCTTTTAGAAACATTTTCTGACTGTTCTGCGGCATTTACTTTTTCTACCAAGGAATATTTTTTTCTTCCAAGAAATGGATAATATTAAGACAATTTTATCTAGTTAAAAGAAAAATGATTGAGATAGTACTTTGTACTGCAGTGAACCAAAACTTTGAGGATAGTGAATATTTTTATGTCAGATCTTTTCATTCAAAAAGACAGTATCTTTCCACTGGTCCATATCTTGTTCCTTGTACTTCAATGATATTTAAGGGTATTCATCCTTGATGCATGCTTTTCTCAAATTTTACAGATATAATAGTCTTACATCTATATAAATGTGATAATCATCATTTTCACATTTTATGTCTATGATTTGATAGAAAAATGCAATTGGTTGTTTTATATTTAGTAGATATTCAATCGCCTTTTAAATATTTCTCAACAATTCTGACAGTATCTTTTTCATATTTACAGACTCCTTTTTAAAACAACCTAATCCTTTTTTACACTTTTTCCTACTATTTAAATACTTATTTTAATGGTTATTAGTATTTTCATACTGTTACGCACTCCATGTCAATATTGCATTGGAATGTGATAATATCACTCTGATTTCTGTCTTTAATTGAAATGACTTTACTGTTTGGCAGTTTAGCATAATGTTTGATAATTAAAGATAATGTTAGTGTTTAGTTTTATTTTGCTTCGTTTGTTGCCAGGAATTGAACTCAGGACCTTGTGCTTGCCAGCCATGTTCTGTTCCACTGAGACATATCACTGGCCCAAGGTAATATACTTTTTAAATTTTTCTTTCAATTCCTTTTTAAAATTAGTGCTCCTCTTAGAAGTGGCTACTAAATTTTATTATATGTTTTTCTATATCTGTTGTTAAAATATCTTTCTCTAATTGTTACATGGATTGTTGTTGCTAAATTTTCATTTCTAGAATAAAATTACACTTGATTATATAGGCTACTTGCTAATATGGTCAAAATTTTTGAATATTTTAATAGTTGAGGTTTTTTGCTTATTTAAAGACATTCTGATGCTTAATAGTGTGCCAATTTCATATTGTTTGGCAACAACATTTAATCTTTTGCTGAGGTTTAGATCACACTGAAATTATTTGCTCATGAAAGGTTAGTTGAAACTCAGCTGTGAATCCATCTGGTACTGGTTATTTATTCAGCGATAAATATTTGTAATTTCTTAGTATACTTGTGGTTTCCCTTTATGTTAATTTTGAACATTTTTATTTTTCTAGGAAACTTTAATTTGCTATTCATTTTAAATTTGCTATAAACTACATGTTATTTTCTTAGAACTTTTAAAATCTTCTATGTTTATCCTTGCCTTCTTTTTTATTCTTTATTCCCAGTCTTTCACATTTTGCTGCATCTATTTTTTCTTTAGTAACACTTATTTTTTAGTCTATTGATCTTTTCAAAAAACTAGTTTTTAGACGGATTCTTTTTACACCTTTGCTTTTTATTTTGACTGTTATTTTCATGAAATCTTTTCTATTTTTAATTAGTTGTCTTATTTTTAAGCTGTTACATTTGTTTAATGTTTATATTTCTTCTTTAATAATGATTTGAAGTGGTAAGTTTTCCTTTCAGTATAGTTTTTATTAGCTGATGTAGTATATATAATGATTGCAATGCATTATTTATTTGCTTTTTTTATTTAATTTTGACATCGACTTTGACCCGAGTTAGCAAAAAAGAGATCTTAAAATAATTTACAAGAAGTTATAATAATTTGCTCACCTTCCCACTGTTTATGGTATTACTGTATTACAGTTACGTGGGAGACCAGATTGAGGCCTAATTGGCCTCCTCTGCGAGCGCACAGGAGAAACGAGGAGGGACGACGGCACGTTGTCGCAGGTTCTAAGGAAAAGTCAGCACGGCTCAGATCAAGCTGCTTACCTGAGCCTGCACTGATGGATATTGGAAGGCAGATGAATCTTGTTTTACTTTAATTATTTAGACATGTGTCTTGAGTGAATAAAAGAAGGATTAACAAGATGCTCCTCTGCCCAGTAGAGGCGAGCGCCCCCTGGCTGCCCGCATGCTAAACTAACCGTGTCTGTGTCATCCTCCGTCACTCTGGGGTCAGGGTGAGCGACCAGCAGGACTGGGTCCCTACAAGTATGACCTGGGTGGGGAAAGACCAGAGCGGGCCGGTTCCCCACCAGTGGCGCCTGGGCAGGGACCTGGGACCCGCGTAGACCCGTTTGCTACACAATTAGAGAAATGACTTGTGAATTCTGTTCTTCAAAGAAAAAATTAATAGGTCTTTTGTCGACACATGTATATTCAGTTTTAGTAAATGTCTCATGGATTTAAATATATAGATAAGTGTAGGTATTCAAGTCTACGTTTAAGAGTTATAAATTTAAGGTTCTGCAGATATTTTTAATTTAGTTTGTTGGGTATAGTTTTGAATTCTTTTTCCCTGCTTAGGTCCCTATGTGTCTGATTTGAATAAAGACATATTTAAATTTCCTACTACACATGAACTTTTAATCAAATTCTCATTTCATTGTAATAGTTTTTGCCTTTTATGCTTAGCCCCTGTGTAGACTGGTGCATTCATTCAATCCATTTTCTTTATGCACTGTGTCATTTATTTATTGTGATATGATTTTTCTTCTTATCCAGTTAAGTGCTTTTAACCTTATGTTCCACATTAGTGATGGTAACACTGGCATTTCTTTGTCTGGTTTTTATATGCAGTCATCTGGTATTTTTTTTGTCTTTCTATTTTTAGATTTTTAATTGCTTTACTTTAAGGAATTTTCTTTTTTTATTTTTTCTCCTTTTAAAATCTGCTATGATGAAATCTTTTTAATGAACTGTTTCAATGTAATGGCCCAATGACATTGAGCATATAGCCTAATACATCTATTTTCCCTTAAATTTTTCTCTTATTTCATATTACTATTTGTAATGTGTTTTATTCTTATTGCCGATTTGTTTATGATATTATTTATTCCATTTCCTTCCTCGAATCTTATGAACCCATCCTCTGCTGCTCATACTCAGACACATATTTCTATGCTATTTTTTTTTTTTGCCATTTTTAGACAAGGTTTCACTATGCAGTTCAGGTTGGCCTTGAACTCACTTTGTAACCCAGGCTGGCCTCGAACCCACAGCAATCCTCCTGCCTCAGTCTTCTGAGTGCTAGAATTACAGGCATGTGCTGCCATGCCCAGCTTTGTGCTACTTCATATAAATAAGATGGCAATCTTTTGTCCTCCAAAGCATTCCATTTCTGGTTGTCAACCCAGTCACTCCAATAACATGAGTCCTTCCGCATGTTTTCTCTTATGTTTTCTGTGCCGTCCCACCAGATGAGACATTTGGGATGCTTTTATAGCCAAATTTACTCTCCATTCCATGCCTACCCAGATGCTATATCTTTGCTGGGTTTGCTAACATAAAGAAATTCTTTTAACTTTAAACTTACTAATCTATCTCTCTTTAGCCCATCTTCCCCTCTCCTTCCTTCTCCTTCTCCTTCCTCTCTCTCTTTCTCTCTCTCTCTTCTCTGTCTCTTTCCCTCTCTCTGTGGTGCTGGGGATTGACCCCAAGGGACTTTATACTGAGCTACAACCACATCTTTTTTTAATTTTATTTTTAAAGGACAGTTTCTAAGTTCCTTAATTGCCCAAGCTGTGCTCAAACTTGAAATCCTCTTGACTCAGCCTCCTAGACCACTGGGACTACAGACCCGGGTCAACACTGGTCATAATTCAGTGGTCCTTTTATCTCAAGAATCCTTTCTCAACACTTTAAAAAACACATCGCCAGATAATCTCATATTATTTATTTATTTTTAAGTATTCTCTATGTTTGGATGTGTACTATATTAAAATATTCTTTACATTCTGTTTGTTACCGGGTGTAAGCCTTCCTGGCTTCTGTATTTCACTGGAAACCTGTACTCTTCAACCCTGATCTTTTCAGTTTCTCTATCAGGTATTTTTGCTTGTGAACTCATTGAAGACCTGGTACAATTTTTTCTTGAGTACTAATAAGACTTTCTTGATTGTATTTTCCTAGGGAAAGGAGAAGGGAAGGGTTAGATACATGTTAAAAATGACTAGGAAATGGGAAAGGAATTTAAATCCCTGGGTAAGGCAAAATCAACCATCAAATAGACAGCCCAGTGAGTCATGAAAGCCTAAAGAAATGTAGTCCTGGGCAGTTCAGCAATGGGAAAGGAACCAGGGAAACAATGAGAGGTATATACCCTCCCAACCTTCCTCCCTCAGTCCCTCCCAATACATTCAAGATTTCACACAAAGCTTTGACTTCTAGCAACAAACATGATGTTACATTTGTCTGTCTCCTGTTAAACCATCTGTGGCCACCTTGATGTAAGTTTCTCCCACCCACATAAAGGTTGCCGAGTGACTTGAATATACACATTCCCTTTCCAGGTCTCCTGACTCCACTTTCTACAGAGACGACCTCCACTTGATTCTTTCTAGTATCACAGATTGACTAGCTTTAATTCAGCCAAATAGCAGTGTTAAGTTTGGCAGCAAGATATGGTCCTGACTCAGGAGGTTGGGAATAAGGGACAGGAACTTCTTCAGGATTTCTGCAATTAAAGAATTTCAGGAACACTCCAATAATTAGGTGTGAATGTGTGTGGGTGTATAAGTTATCATTTGAGGGAGAAGAAGGAGTCATGTTTTTAGAGCAGACCTAGTCTAAAATAGAAATCCTATTTTTCATAATTTTTTTTGGCCTGGTGCAGAATCTTTTAACAAAGTTGCTTTGGTTATTTTCCTCTCAATACAAGAAGAATTTTGTAAGCAATAAAACTCCAAAAGAATATAGAGAAATATCAACACATTATATTTACACAAACTTGGCCACATAGCAATCACCACTTCTGAGACTCAGTTAAATCCTGTCAAGCCCAGACAAATGCAATAAAGAGAGGGAAGCATTTAGGTGGAGACAAGAAACCAGGATCTGGCACATACCGCCCAATACATTCGATCATGATTTTCCATTTCATTGTAGTTACATGTATCCCATTTCAATGTAGTGAGGTAGACTTGCCATAACCTCACATGTAAACCTAACTCCTCTTTTCTCTTTTCACTACAAAGACACTGTTAATCGCTACTGCAGTAGAGAAGGACACGGGCTTTAAGCACCACAAAGAAGTTGTTCCTGGAGACCAAAAATTCTAAAGATTTCAGAATTTTAGTCTTTGATTTGTAGAACCATTCCTGTTTAATGTGGGTAGGTACAGTTGTGTTGGTCTTAAAACTCAACATTACCAACTCACATTTTTGTTTTTTAGAAATAAACACACACACACACCCTATTTTGCATTGTTTGCTGTGTTTATTCTCATGAAGAATGGGTCTATAATGGGAAGCAAGCCCTGTGCCCTAGGATTGGACATCTACATCACCCAACTTTGACTTTCTCTCTGGGTCTTTCCCCTGGGCCAGCCTCTTCTAAATTCTCTGCACCATCTCTTCTAACTTAGACTAATTTTCAGTCTTCCAGTAGAAGATCAAGTATGGGACCACCCATTTAATACCTGGTTTCCCATGCAACATTTTTAAGGTGGTGGAAATTTCAAGAAGACAGTACGGTGGAAGAGTGTGCACTGCCGTGCTTGTTCTCCATGGTGATAAAAACAAAAAGTATTTCTGCTGAGCTACCTGGAACTGTTGCTGACTTATCCCTGAGAACGTTCACATACATGATACAGGAGTGAGGGCTTTGATTAAAATATACATAAGTACTAAGCAAGAATATTTATATTACAGAAGAAGTTAAAATGCACAAGATACATCACAGCCCAGTTGGCATCTGGAGAAAGTGGGACCTGAGGTGCAGTTATTCAAGGAAGTAAATAAATGAAATCTCATTGGTCCAGAAAGGGATGGAAGTGAGTTAGGAGCCACAGATCTGCAGCTTTCTCCCAGCCACCCTTCCTGGCTCATCACACTTGCCTGGGACAGTTCCTAGCACCTTATCTCAAGACTGAGCTCTGAGGAAACAAGATATGGTGAAAAAAAAAAAACTCACACAAAAAACCCCTGCTTTGCTCCCCAGAGTCTCTACCACAGAATGCAGTAGCTTGTGGGTTGGTTCCATGCTTACTCTTATCTTAACTGTGTTACCCTGCAAGGGAAATATTACTGCAGATCTTTCATTAAAAGGAAAACAGCTTCTCTACCCAGCCACTTTCAAAAGCTGGGGGTTACAGGGTAAAGCATGCAGGCTCTAGGATGTTTTCCCCCAAAACCACAGCTACACTTGAAGAGAGCATGGCTGGGACCTTTGCCTCATCCCCTGTCCCCTTGACCCCCGACGCCTGGCGAAGGAAAATGGGTTGATGCTTGGAACTCCAGTCTGAGCTACATGTCTGTGCCAGCCACCTGCCCTGTCCACTTTCCTCCACTCTGCCAATTCATGCCTACCCTCCTTCGAACTTCTTGATAGCAAAAGAACAGTCCCCACTGACTGTGCTCAGTTTGGGGTCTCCTGGAAGTAGTTGGCTTCTTCAGGGAGTTGGGATTCTGTGGGACCTTCAGTGGCCATAAGGCAACCATATGGCTAATGCTGTGGCACAAGCGTCAATTCTTGGGCTAAGGTGGCAGCTCGCATTCCTTGGCTTGATGGTCTAGCCCAGTTGTGGCACCTATCTCCTCTGGATTTGCACTTTTTCATCTTCCCCTTTGCTGCCTCTCACTCCCAGTACAGAACAACCCTTCAGGGTTGGTGACATGGATGGAATCCAGGGCCTTGGATTCTGGAAGGTGAATTCCAAAGCCTCATGCTCCGTGCACAGTTTACTCTGGTGCACAAAGATGTCTTGAAGGGGTGTATGGGGCTGCGGGTCATGAACAGGAAGCCAAACCCTGTGTGCACTTGAACCACTTACAGATGCTGATGCAGAAGCTGCTACTCATCTGCATCTGGGGTTGTGTCCCTGGTGTCTCTTGTGGCCTTTGCACAGCCATGGCATAGCCACCTGCTGATGGCTGGATGGCCATCGAGCTCATGGTCATCAGCTGAGTCTATAACCCTAGGCCCCTGATGAGGAGGTTGCCAGCCTCATACATGTTCGGAGGCAAATGGGTGGTTCAGAGCAGAGGGTGCTGCATCTCGCTGCACACCCTGGGTACAGATTTTGGAGTGTGAATGTTTCTGTAAGTGATGGCAACAAAGCATCCACTATCTGGTGCCCTGGAGAACTGTGAAACAGAGAGGCAGACAGACTCCAGAGAGAACCTTCCTACTTCTCTTTCAGCTCACACTTTCCTATGCTCACAAGTAGGGATTGGTCAGCCACCCAGATCTACTCCGCAGCTTCATGGTGATCAAGTGTGCTCAGAGCCCTTGCGTGTCACTGTGTTGACCCTGGCTGCTTAGGGAGAAGAGAATTCGTACACAGCAGACTTCACCTTGAGGGTCTCTGAGCCTGGTTTTCAGACCACGCGTAACTTGCTTTGGAAAGGGACCCCCATTATTGTCTCTGCCAAGACGTTTTCAGAATTCAATATTTCGCTCAACAGATCACTAAACCAATTGATGCTTGGGTCAACATAGGCATATAAAATTAAGAACATGTAGGAAATAAGACACACAAATTTTATCATCTTTCCAGAAGTCTTGCAGAACAAAACTGTAGTTTTCCAATTCATTAATGAATTTTGTAAGTGACGAGAACACATAAACAGAGGAAATAAACAGAAAAACAAAAGTTCAGAATGTGATTATGTGTAATATATGAAGTATGGTGGAAACTATTTTCCTAGATGCTCCAAAATTCTTCCAGTAACCCCTGCTTCTCCCCCGTTCCAGCTCATATGGTTACAGCCTTGATAAATTGCTCCATCAATTTAAGAATAATTCTGATACAAGTCTCAGAAAAATCAATATGGTATGAATTATATAAAAAATATAATTTATTTGCTCATATAACTATCTGGAGCCAAGCAAACTCGGGGGAGTCTAAGAATATTGGACTTTGGATAATTGGTAACTCAATTATGTTACTTGTGACTAGTTTTGCCTAACTTCTGCTCCTTCCTTGGCAAGAGTACTCCCTTTTTAAGACTATAAGATGTCTACCAACGACTCCCCCAGGGACACTGGGTTCCTTAGTCACAGGCAGTGGCAAAGAATTTCTTTCCCATGAGTTCTCTGAGAAGAACACATAAACTTCCTTCCCAGAGTCTCTCAGCAAGTATCAGTCACATTTCCTTGGCCTTTTTGAATCTTATACTGTCAGGGACAAGTACCTGTCCTTTTCATTAGGTTTCACAGAAAGTGCAAAGGCAACAAGAGGATGCACTGTCAGTTTTGTTGAGATCATCAAAGATTTCCACTTGGCCAACTCCAGTGATCAGTTTCCAGTTCTTGCTTTACTCAGACTATCATATGACCCAGTTGACCACTCTTTGAAAGACTTTCTTCCCTTTGTTTCCATAGCTGTACTCTCCGGGTTTTCTCCAACTTTCCTGACAGCTCTAGTTTAGTCTCCATGCTTCTTTTTGCTCAAGATGCTAATGTCTTCCAGAAGAAGTGGGTCAGAAACAATCTTTAGACTGATTCTCTTTTCTGTCTATATTCACTGCCTTCATGGTTTGATCCAGTTTCATGGCTATAAATGTGATATATTCAAACTATGTATAATCAACATCATCAGCATCTAGCAAAATATACCAAATCAACATCATCAGGCTTATCACTAAATGCAAGAGAAATGTTATCTGATTTACTCTTGGCAGAACTCTGTCACATAGATTCAGTTACTGTCTTTATTTGACAGGGAAGAAAATGGAGACTGAAGACAAAACAACTAATTTTGGCAAGATCAGAGAAAGTGTTAGATCTGGACCTTAAATTCTGACAAGTGGATTCTGGACACATTTTAACCACCAGGGGTTACTTACTGCCTTCATTGTATCAACAGGTTCTTGACTTGCAGCACCTCTGTTTCATAATAGCGCGGATCACTTACATAGCATAATGGGTTTCACTGTGGCATTTTCATACGTACATAATATATACTTTGATCATAGCCATCACCATTACCCTTCCTCACTCCCCTCTCCCCTAATTCATGTCCTATTCTCTAGTAGTCTCCCTTCTACTTTCATATCAACTTTTGCCCTGGATTCCACCTATGACAGAAAATACACTATACTTGTCTTTCTGAGTCTAGCTTATTTTATGATGATTATGACACGGTGATTTCATTGTCACAGGTAGTGGCAGAGAGCATCTTTCCTGTTAGCTTTCTGAGAAGAGCAGACAAGCTTCTTTCCAAGAGGCTCCCAGCAATCAACGGCCTTGCTTATAACATGATAATTTTCTGAAAATATCATTTTCCTGCATATCATGATTTTATTCTCTATGGCTGAATGGTACTCTGTTGGTTACAGGTACCACATTTTCTTTATGCAGACATTCATTGAGGGCACTAGTGTGATTCCATAACTAGGCTACTGAGATTCCATATCATCACAGTCAGAATGGCTATCATCGAGAATACAAAAAACAATACATACCGGTGAGAATGCAGGGGAAAAGGAATACTTACACATTGTTGGTGGGAATGTCAAGTAGTACAGTTATTATAGAAATCAATATAGAGGTTCCTCAGAAAACTGAAAATAGAATTATCAGCTATACTATCCATTGGTATAAACTCAAATGGATTGCAGTCAGCATACTGTAGAGATACCTGCATATTTATGTTTAACACAGCACAATTCATTGTAGCCAAAGTATGTAGATGCTTAAAGCATTCATTTGCTGCCTGTGAGGGGTAATCTGAAGTTATTAATCTGCCCTCCTCTTAGAAGCCTGTTTCACTATTGTCAAGGATTTCCTGGACTTTAAAACTTCATGCTATTACAAATAACTTCAAAATTTCCATCAATGCATTTTGGTGCTACTTGCAAAATCTTAGATATTAAACTATACATGATTCTATTTTCGTGAAAATAACTTAGAAACACTGAAGTCTAAAAGGCTTCTTAAAATTTTCTTTCCATGACTAACTCTCTTCTTCATGTCTTTCTTCTTCAACCATATTTCTGTAATAAAACCTTTCTAAAATAAAGTATAAAACTTAACAATATGAAGTAAGTAAATTGTAAAAATAAAATGCCATTTTTCTTCTCCATTTGCAATCTGAATTTCGCTTTCTCTATTATGGTTAGGACTTATCCAAACTATTGAAAAGCTGAATAGGAACAAAAAGGTGAAAAGGGTTTTTCCATCTCTCTGCCTGTCTTCCTGCTGGGATATTGCTCTTCTGTTACCTCGCTTGCACTAAAACTTGTATTACTTCTCTTGGTTTTCAGACCTTGAGACTTGAATTTGGCTTTTCTTTTCCTAGGTTACCCACTCCTGATCTTGGAACTCCTCATATTCCATAACCAGGAAAGCCAATTACTTATACTACATTATTTGTATATAGAGACACACATGTATATCCTACTGATTCTGTTTTTATGGATAACCTAGATTAATGCAGAAGGGATTTAACATGAAGGGATGCTATTATAACAAATACCTAAACATGTAGGAGCAGATTTGGAAATGAATAATGGGTAGAGGCAAAGAGAACTTTGAGGCACCTGCTAAAAAATCCAAGATTGCTGTGAAGAGAATGTTAAAAGTGTTGGTCGTACAAGGTCAGAAAGTAAAGAGAGTACTATACAGAAATCTTCCTTCTTAGAGAATACATAAACAGAAATATAGATGGTAAAGGACATTTTGGTGAGGTCTCAGGTAAAGATGAATAATATTACTGGACAACAGAGCAAAGGTAATCCTTGTTATACAGTAGCAGAGAATTTGGCAGAATTGTGTTCACGTTTTATCATTTTGTGGATAGAAGAGTTTGCATGTAATGAGTATCATTTGAGGAGATTTTTAAGCAAAGTGGTGAAGAAGTGATGTGGTTACTCCCAATTGCAGCAAAATGCAAAAAGTGAGAAATGAATTAAAGAAGGAATTATAAAGCTAAAAGAAACCAGAAACTAAAGACTTGAAATATACTCAACCTATGCATATTGCAAAAACTGCAAAAGCATGTTGGGTAGAGAACACTAGGATGTGATCAAACACCATTTGAGTAGGAGGTCAGTGTGTATGAACTACATGCACAATAGATACTTCAGTGGAAACACTCCCAGTTTGAACCGAAGTGACTAGAAATGGGTTGAGGTCAATAATGGGTATTGGAATTTCTATGTGCTATATCATTGGGACATAGAGCTTTTCACCTGCAAACATACAGCAGTCTTCAACAAAAACTTAAAAGAAATTTAGAGCTCATCGGTATTGTCTCTTCTATTTAAGAACCTATGTAAAGTCATCTTCAAAGTTTTAACAGGCCACCTGATGACCACTGAGAGCCTTGGGGTCTTGAATCTACCTTGTAGAACTGAAGAGATATGACAGCCTTCCCTAGCAACTGTGAAAGTTGGTCCACCACCTCAGTGGGTGTAGAGGGCAAAACCATTGTCCTAATATAGAAAAAGAAAGTACATCAAGCCAAAGCAGATTGTTCTTTTTTATTGTTTTATTTTAAAGAGGACAAAACAAAACAAAACAAAACAGAACAGAACAAAGCAAATCAGAACAGAACAATGCAAGCAACACAGAACTTCAAAACAAGACAACAGGAAATCAGCTGTGGCTACCATAATGTCTCTTGCTTTCTTTGAAATAGTTGTCCATACCCTCACATACAATAAATTCAAAGAACACAAAATAATATAAATCCTATCAAAACAAAAGAATGAAAGCATTACAGGACTTCAAAACAAGACAATAGGAAGTCAACAATGGTTACCATAATATCTCTTGTTTTCTTCAAAATAGCTGTCTATACCTTCACATATGTTGAAATAAAGTAATAGAAAACAGACTAGCACCAATCAAAATGAAAGAATGAAAGCATTACAGGATTTCAAAACAAGATAACAGGAAATGAACAATGGTTACTATAATGTCTCGTTTTCTTCAAAATGGTCATGTATATTATCACCCATAAGAAAATCAAATAAAACACAACAGAATAAAATCAATCAAAATCAAAGAATAAAAGAATTATAGGACTTCAAAACAAGATGATAGGAAATCAACAATGGCTACCATAATGTCTTGTTTTCTTTAAAATAGATGTTTATATCCTCCCATATAATAAAATCAAACAAAACAAAATAGAATAAAACCTATTAAACAAAAGAATGAAAGCATTATAGGACTTCAAAACAAGATAATAGGAAACCAACAATGGTTATCATAATATATTCCATTACCTTCAAAATAGCTGCCCATACCATCAGACATAGTAAAATTTAACAAAACAAGACAGAACAAAACCAAACCTAATAAAATTATGAAAATGATACAAGAGTTCAAGAGAAGACAATAAGAAATTAACAGTGGTTACCACCTTCCATCTGTTTCCTCCCCTATCACTTTTATAATACCTATTGTGCTTTTTGGATCCCATTGACTCCTTCTGTTTTTTATGCTAGGGTTCACCAGTATGAGTTCAAACCATTTCGCCCATGAACATGATCTCCATTTGCATCCATTTACCTACAAGAGCCTTGAGATTATCCCGCTTTATAGCTGGGTAGCTTTCTATTGTATGAAAATACCATATCTTTCTTATCCAGTCTGTGGTTAATGGGCAAGTCACACTTGTTTTTTTCTGGTCTCCTGTCACTTGGAACAATTTTTTTCTCTCCTTTGATTTTCAGTCTATGAATTTCCTTTTGAGTTAAATGTGTTTTTTGAATACAGTATATTGATGGATCTTGCTTCTTGATCCACTCTCCTTGTGTTTCTTTTTATTGGTGAATTGAGGCCATCTACATTAATGGTTACAACCAGCATGCATTGCTTTGTTTCTGCCATGCTATCTTCCTGCTGTTGGCCCTCCACTTTTTCCCGTCATTCACTTGCCTGTCCTGTTTGGTGATCCTCCTCTTCTGCTGTCCCTGGAACCATGGTCATCCTTCTATCTCTCTAGAATATCCATCAGTACTCTCTGTAGGGTCTTGATGGTCACAATTTCCTTTAGCTGTTCTTTATCATGGAAATATCTTATTTTTCCATCAGTTTTGAAAGATAGTTTTGCAGAGTACATTGATCTGGGTTGGAAGTTGTTTTCTTTCAGGATTTGAAACACTTCACTCCAAACACTTCTTGACTTGATGGTTTGTGTTGACAAGCCTGCCATGATTCTGACAGGTTTTCCTTTATAGGTGATGTTTCTTTTCTCTAACAGTTTTTAATATTCTGTTCTTGTGCTGAACTTCTGGGATCTTGATTATTATATGTCTGGGTGTAGATTTACTTTAGTTATGGCTAGTTGGAGTCCTATATGCCTTGCTTATCTGTATGCCAGATCCTTTTCCCATGTTTGAGAAATTTTCTGCTATTACTTCTATAAATAGCCTTTTATTTCATTTGTGTTGACCTCTGCTCTTCACTGATATCTATCACTGTTAGATCATTTTTCTTTGTGTCATCTTGCAACCATTGAATTGTTATTTCCTGGTTCCTTGTTTTTTTTCAGAGATCTTTCCTTTCACAATTGCTAGCTGCAATCCTGTCTTCAAGGTCAGAAAGTCTGTCTTCAGTCTCTTTCAAGTGGTTTTGTCAGTTTTTTATTGACTTTTTAATTTCCTGGCTATCTTTGGAATCTGTTTCATGCATTGTAATTCCTTTCTATATTGTTTATTCAAGGTTTCCATCATTTTCCTATGCTCCTGTTTTTTATCTTTGTCTTCTTTACATATGCTGAGCAATTCTTTCATTATATTTGTGATTTCTTCTTTTACCGACGATATTATTTCTGATTTGATTGCTTTTCCAGTTTCATGAAATTTCTTTAGTTCAGTTGCTATCCTCTCAGAGATTTCGGGTGTGTGGCTTCCATTTCCTTCCATGACTGTATCTCCCAGACTTGTTCTGTGTGGGCTGGAGGTCTGAGATTGCCTTTTGCTCCTTCATCTTGACTTTTTCCTGGGTTCCTCCCAACAAACTGGTTATGGAGTATCAGGAACCTAGCCAACAGTCCTGATTGTCAGTATCAAGAATGCAGCAAGAAAAATAAAAACAGAGACAAGTACAATACTCCAACAGTGGCTGGGAAGCCTATGTTCCTGGATTTGAAAGCCCTCACTCCCAAAGCAGCCACTCTTTATTCCCTCTGTACCATGAGGCTAGTGAAAGGATCACTGTTCATTTGAAGACTCCAGCTCAACAGGGCATAGGTGATACTATGCCTAGAAGTATCTTGACCTTGAGTATAATCCTGAGATGACTCACCAACGTATAGATAATCTTATGCTTGGAAGGGTCAGTGGTAAATTTCAGATGGGTGGTACCAATGATCCCAATCCTTCCTTTCATCTCACAGGGAAATACACAAAACGAGTCACTGTGAATTTGTGGTCCCCAACAATGGGGTCCCAGGCATTTCCCATGTTGGCTGCCCCTCTGCGGTGTAGGGGAATGGGACAGGCACCTGGGTTTCTCTAACCTCAGGTTTACAGGGAGGTAGCAGGGTGTGGGGCTGGCTTCTCTAGAACCGTGCAGTTACACTGGGGCTTCCCCGATGACCAGAGGTGTGTGGTGGTGGGGCTGCTTCTTTCCGTCTGTGTGTCTACACCAGAACTCCTGGGATAGTGGCAGGCACACAGGGGTGTGTTTGTCTGACTTTCCCAGTGGAAATGGTTGCCTGAAGGAAGCAAGGGTCTCCAGTGGGGGCCTACATGTGCACGGGGCTTACCTGGCTGCATGTCCCTGCTGGCGCTGGCTGCCCTTGGGAAGCAAGCCTTCCGATGGTGGTGGCTGGTAAACAGAGGTGGATCTCCAAAGCGGATTGTTCTTGACCTTAAGATCCAGTGATTTGCCTGTCTAGGTTTTGGACTTGCTTAACACCTACCAACCCTTACTTCTTTTTGTTTTCTCTCTTTGGAATGGAAATCTCTACTCAATGCCTTTTCTATCATTGTACTTTAAAAGCACATTACTTGTTTGGTTTCACAAAAAGAGATAAAGAAAATTTTTTCCTCAGAATAAATCTGATGCTTCATCCATTTGTCACTTAGATCATATGTAAATGAGACTTTAGAATTTAGATTTTAGAGTTGATGATGAAATGAGTTAAAACTTTTGAGGTTTTTGGGATGAAATGAATGCATGGACTGTATAGTTTGGTTTCCAAAATTCTTGTGCTGATCCCAAACCTTCAACAGGATGGTGCTGGAAGCTGGTGGCTTTCAGAAATTTTCAAATTTACATGAGATGATGAAGGTGAGGCTTCTAGGATGGGATTAAAGTTCTAAGAAAGGTAAAACAGAGCAAGGTGGTAATCATCCTCATGGCAGGAAAATGACTATTAGAACCAGATCATGATGGTTCCCTGATCTCAGACTGCCAGCTTCTAGGCCTGTGAGAAAATAAATGTAAAATCTGTGTTGTTATAGCAGCTCAATCAGACTAAAGCAGTCAATGCATACAAGGACTTGCCATGAGTCAGCAGGGCTCTAAATGTTTAATAGAATTTATCCTTAAATCTCTTCATCTGGACTTCATTTAATTTTAGATTTTGCATTAGTCAGCTTCTTATTACTATAATGAGATACCTGAGATGATCAGCTTACCAAGAGAGAAGTTGTATTTTGGCTTACAACTTTGGAGGTCCCTGTCAATGAACGATTGGCTCCATCGTTTTGGACTTGGGGGGAAGTGGCACATCACAGTGCAAGTGTATGACAGAGAAAACAGCTCACCTTGGGGAAGAAAGCAGGGAGAGAGGAAGGGCTGGGCTCTCACGGTCCCTTTCCAGCACCTGACCCAAGGACCTAGGACTT
Organism: Dasyprocta punctata; assembly: GCA_004363535.1. Lineage (NCBI taxonomy): Eukaryota > Metazoa > Chordata > Mammalia > Rodentia > Dasyproctidae > Dasyprocta > Dasyprocta punctata. The sequence continues at coordinate 29,167 of RJWM01020281.1, forward strand.
CCTATGTGGCCTCACCTGTTAAAGGTTGCACACCTCCCAACAGTGCCAACCTGGGACACATGGGTTTTTGGGGACATTAATGATATTAAACCTATCTCTGTGATGTCATCTTGAACTTTCTACAGTCCTTAAAAATTATAGTTTGATACAATTGACTCTGTTGGGCTGGTTTGAAGCATGCAGTCAAAGTGTTTTTCCACTTCGTACACTATTTTCGTCAACTCTTTTGAGTCAGAGTTTAGAGTTCCTTTGCTTCATCACACAATGAATACACATTGTCATAGTTTCTGCAAATGTGATGAAGTTCTGTAGTTGTCTTCAAACTTGACAAACTTTAAAAAAAGTTAGACTTTTTACATATTTCATTTATCTTTTTAATTTTTATTCTATATTTGTATTTAAAATTTTTTTTGAAAGGGTTGAGTGTATAGCTCAGTGGCACAATGCCTGCCTGGCAAGCACAAGTTCCTGAGTTCAATTTCTGGTGTTCAAAAAATAAATTTTTTTTGAGGGCTGGGGATATAGCTTACTGGCACAAGTGCCTTCCTGGCAAGTGCAAGGTCCTGAGTTCAATTGCTGGTACAAAAAAAAAAAAAAAAAAAACAGCTTAAAAATTTTTTTTAGATAGGGTCTCACCATGGTATGCAGCCCAGGCTGGCCTTGAACTCACTGTCACCAGGCTGGACTTGAACTCATGACTGTCTTACCTCTGTCTCCGTCTCCCACGTACTGAAATTGCAGTCATGTGCCACCATGCCCAACTTATTTCTTTTCCCTCCAAACACGTAATTCTAGTTCATTCATTGTTCATAATTTTGTTTTAATGAAATGTACATTTTTGTTTTAATATATTTTATTGATTAGCCTATCTTACTTCTCTCTAAAAAATTATGTCTAGTAAATTGAAATTGAGTTTAAAAAATTTCTTGTGACAATAAGATTTGAAACGTTAATATTTCTAGTTGGATTACGTTTTGTTGTAATTATTAATAGCACATAATTGATTAGTCCAGCATGACTATATTACAGATTTGATCAATTATTATTGAACATACAAGAATTTTATTGCAAATATCTGTCTTAATGAGTTACATAGATCTGGGTATTTTACAAGTATTACATCATTAGTGAATAACTGTTGCTTATTTTTATAATGATACAAGTTTCACCATCAATTATTTTCCTATTTCTTATTCATATAAATCAGTATATTTTCAAGACTATTGGTTTAAGAATACTTTTATACTTTTAAAAATTAGCGAAGATCCCAAAATGCTTTTGTTTATGTTGGATTTCTCTCTAAATATTTACCATGTTAGAATTAAAGTACTTATTCATTTAAAACATAGTAAGAAATCTATTGCATATAAATGTAAATAACATATTTTTAATAATGAATATGTTAAAAAGTAGTGGGAGTAATTATATTGTTTTCCATTTTTAGAAATCTCTTTAATACTGAACTTCACATCAGGTAACTGGAGTTTCATAACTATTTATAAATATATAAATAGAAGAAAAGCTCTGATGCATAAAAGCTCAGGGATCCCAGGTTTTTTGGGACCACATGTAGAGAATATCTGATATAAACAGAAGTGCTAAAAGAACTTGTTTCTGTAAAAATAGATAAACATGAAAAGAATGTTTTTGTGCATTATTCTTGAAAATTCTTATATACTTTCTATTATTAAATATTATTTTATATATCAGCTAACAAGGCAATCAAGCCTTTCTTCAATTTTGTTGAAAATAGATGATTTGAAACAACCTGAGTTCAGATGAATTTCACAACTTGCTGAAAATCTTTCATTTTCTCAATATTTAGAAAATATATTAAAAAGATACTTTGAAAAATTAAATAAAAGACAACGAATCATGGTTTTTCCTATTGCTCTTAAGTACATCCTTATTTTTTTTCTTAGTTTTTCTTTTACTCAGAAAGGAATGGGGAGTGCAAAGGGTTGTCAATTTCAGGACAGTTTTGATATTATAATGCCTTGGTCTGAAATGATCATGAGCAATCACAATGCTGAGTTCTGTGTGTGCACCTGTGTGTTTCTTTCTCTAAGAACTGTCATTGCAGTTAGTTCATTCTAATCTCAGGAGATACCAAATCAATCATCTAAAGCAAGTTTACTCATTTAAAAAAGTCAGCTCAAATAAATGCACTACATGCTAATTCTTTCTAATTCTTAACTAGGGAGATGAACAGTTTGAGAATTAGAGATAAGTTGGGTGTGACTTAGGAGACATGTTTGGATATGTTTTCCTTCTTTGATAACCCTCTTCCAACATCTCTTTACTTCACATTCCATGAGCTCTCTCTCTCTCTCTTAACAGTGATGCTTTTTAGATAATAAGTCGTAGAAGGCATAAAAGTTAGCATCATTCTGTCACTCCAGATTATATCTGTACTCAGATGTAATGATCGATAACATAAATTCTCAGCACAATTTCATATAATAGGATTATTTAAAAGATAAGGAAATCTAAATTTCTGTTGTGGAATTTTCGTGACTCAATCAAAGGCAGTAGCTCTGATGCATACGCCTGATTTTCACCTTGAAGAATTTTCTTTCAGTATTAGTTTGCTTTTCATTATTGTGACCAAATGCCTGGGAAAAAAGTAAATTAAACGAGGTCTCAGCCCATGTTCAGCAGCTCTGTTGAGTTTAGGCCCGTGGCAAGATGGAATTATCCAGGCAGAAGAGCACTGTGACGTAAAGCCCCTCGCTGTGGCAGCCAGGGAGCAGGGAGTGAGAGCCAGAAAGGGATGGGGACCTCATACAGTCCCCAAGGTGACTCCGCATGATGCACTCCCATCAAGTAGGCCTCACCTCCTACATTTCTATTAGCACCCAGTAATGTCAGCAAATGATTATGAGCCCTGATAAAAGCCTCATTTCTAAACACAGGAAATGCTGGGTGGGGACATTTTAGATCTAAAGCATAAAGCCGGGCGTGGTGGCGCACGCCTTTAATCCCAGCACTCGGGAGGCTGAGGTAGGCGGAGCGTTGTGAGTTCGAGGCCGGCTTGGGCTACAACGCGAGCGTAAGGCCAGCCTGAGCTACATAGCGCGACCCTGCCTCAAAAAACCAGGGCCGGGAGTTTGGCTCAGTGCCTTAAGTGCCTGCCCTGGCAGGCACGAGGTTGTGAGTTCAATCCCTGGTGCCGCAAAAAAAAAAAAAAAAAAAAAAAAAAAAAAAAAAAAAAAAAAAAAAAAAAAAAAAAAAAAAAAAAAAAGATCTAAAGCATAGCACCTTCCTGATGGCTCAATATGAAATGCTCCCTTTTAAGCCTGGGCTTAATGAGAAGTCTTTCTTTCATAAAGTGTGGAAAGGGTAGCTCTGAAAAGACACGTTAAGAAAGGAGTCCTGGTAGGGAAGAGTGGCACCAATGCTCTAGGTTTGTCTTCAGGAAAACCTGTTTTAGAAAAGGAGACATAGAAGGAGAAGGCCAGGTATGTGAGTTCCTTAAAGTTTTCTCTAACCATGAACTTACCAGTAATTGTTGTGCACATACAGGGGTACATCTATCTTGCTTTGAATATTTTTATTTTGCAGCACATATGTAGTCCTTGGCAACACAGAGATACAATAGGAAATGTAGGCAAGTGATGCATGCAAGTGAATAGAGACAAAAACACACCTGTAATTACAGGACAGTGTGTGATGTGAACGGTGTGGGCATTAGGAGAATATCAGGACCCCTACCTGGGTTTGGGGTCAAAATCCTTCATTGAGAAGATGGCATCGAAACTAAAGCAAAGATCAGCAAAAGCGCTTAGTGTAGCCAGGGGAGAGAAAGAAGTGTTGGGAACAGGTGGACAAGAAGCAGGACAACAGGAAACAGGAAACAGGAAACAGGAAACAGGAAACAGGAAATAGGAGGGGAAGGATGATGATGGAAGGAAAAATGGAGGCCAGGTCCTGACGAAATCTACAAGTTGTGCCCAGGATTTTACTCAAGGACAGATGGGAGACATTGAAAGTTTAATGAGGTTAAACAAAATCATATTTTCATGTTATCACTTATTTCCTCAACAGACCAAACCAAACACTAACTGCTAATCAACACTTTCTTGTTGGAAGTTTTTAGCTTTTCTCAGTTCATTGGAGTTTTCTATACCTCCTCTTAAGAGTTTTTTTTTTTAAATAAAATCACTGTAACCATAATGACTTTATAATGTTAAACACTTTAAAACACATAGCAGAAATCCAGACACTCAGAACAGAAATCCATCTTTTGGTATTGAAGAGACTAGAAAGGAAATTTCTCTTTTCCCTTAGGCAATAGACATCTTCCATTTCTTTAAAAACACTAGCAGAGAGGAAAACAGAATACCCAAGGTATTTTACTAAATTTTGTGACAGTCTTAATAGAGACTGAAATAATATTATTTCAATATGAGGACTGGATCTATCACCTTGTGTGTGACTTACCACGCTAGGCACATCGTGATTGTCTTGCTTGTGATAGTATAGGTAATTTAACCCATGATTCTGCCATCTACATGAAACATTATGACTAAGATTCGTATTATTCTTATTTGAATTGACTGCCAATACAACTGTTTTTGAGTAAGTACTAAGAAGGGAAACTCATTAGTTAACATTAACTTATTTATGATGTGTGTGTTGCAAAGGAGTTTGAAGCACAGCCTCTGAGTTGGCTAGAACAAATATAGAGATGTAGGTTATGTGATACCTTCCTAATCCAGCCCCGTGAGCTCATTCAGGTGCATGGTAACTATTAAGCTCTTAAAAGAGGGATTAATGCTATATATTGAGAGCAATGAGAAGAAGGAAACAAAAGAACACCAAATCCTCTAGTCTTGTACACTTGCTCTCAGGGCAAGATATTCCCATGAGTGGAGTATGATCCGTTGGGAAAGATGTTGCTGGTGATGGATGGGTGCCATGTTAGTGACTTCAATCGAATCCTTGCCAAGGATCCCTGTTCCTGTAGAAGCCACCGTATTGGCTTGATGTGTCTTCTAAACAGGAAAGACTTCTGTGCTGTGTGAGTCTTCTCAGACCAAGTCTCAGTCCTCCTGCAATGCTTCCTCTTTGGAGTCTATAAATAAAAGTAAAAGTCTGTCCCACTTGTTCTATCTTCTCTATGAATGCTTCTTTAGAAAAAGGAATTCCATATCTTTCAAGAACTATTCTTTACAAGTTAACTTGCAAGTGTTAGTGGGTCAATTAGGAAATAAAGTTTAGAAACTGTTGGAACCAAAGTTTTCTTACAATCAAGTCAACAATACCCAGCAACAACTTGATTCTTTTCTTTAGAGCTGATGAACACACTTGCTATATATTTTCCTATTTTAATCCCGTAAAGTGAGATAATTGTGAAGAAACTAAGAAATTCTCTACATGCTGATATTATCCTCTCATTTTTTATGCCTACAACTATCACTTGAAACCATTTGAAATAGCACTGAGCCTGCACAGGATAAAATATTTTAGTCTCCAGATCAAAGGGCAAATGTGTTGAAATATTTCCTAGGAATTAATGTTGATTAAGAGAGAACTTCTGAGCTTGTTAACGTGTCTAGAGGATGTACATTAAGAAATCCTGGCTAATAACTTTGCCAAAGAAATCTTTACACGGATTTAGGGAATGAAATAAATGCAGTAAATGACCTTTAGCAATACAGTGTTCTTTATTATCTATGTGAAATCTGTATTAATATCAAAGTATAGGAAAAAAGAGGAGCAACATTTCACAGAACAGTAACAAGCAACCTTACAGGGTATTGTACCAAATCCAGTCCTGGCTCTGATGATTTAGTACACAATATTTGTGTGTGTGTGTTGGGTCACTTTTAAAAATATTTTATTCATTTTATTTGAAGCAAGGTTAATTGCAGCATTTGAAGGGGAGGACTGGAAGGAAGACTGTAAACTGCACCCATTAAAGTGCTAAAATATTAGCTGAGTGATGAGAATGCCACAGCAGTCCAATTTAGATGCTTAAGGTTGTCACCAAGTGATCGCAGTCACATAGACTTCTCAGAGTGGGGCAAGGGCTCCTGGAAGCTATTTCATACATTAGTATGAGGAGAGAAAAGACTGCAACACAGAAAGGAAGTAAGTCATGAATGATTGGTAGCTTCGCATTCACTCTCTCCACCCCAAAATGGCACGAAAGAAACAGCTATCGCACCCTGTGGACTATTTTTGGTTGAAAAGAGATGATGATGGGCTAGTGTGAACACAGATCATGAAGTTCTGTCTAAAAATGTTCCTTTGAGTTGAGTTTGTACACACCATCAAGCAATACTTTTCCACTTACTACGGTTAAGGAACGAAGGTTCCATTCTTAGGAGGTCACAATTTCATTTGTTTGCTCCATATAGATTTACAAAGTGCCTACACATTATCAGCTTCTACTTGCAACCATATCTAGATTTTGTTTTTTATCTATTAGTACATATTTGTGATGCATAATGAATATATTCTTTGTCAGGTACATAAATATATCATATCACAGTTCTCTAATGTCCTCATATCTTTTTTTAATTTTAAAGAGAAAAAATTAAAAATAACAATAAAACAGTTTCAAAACAGTAATATGAGAGTTACAATAATTAGCACATTGTGTATTGTCTTCATAGTAGTTGTTCAGAGTACAAGATATAGGCATGATATCTTGTCCAAACAATATTAGCACAAAACTTTATTTTCAATGAACTAAGAGAAATTGTATATCCATCTTAACTATTTTGTGTATAAATACATTTTTTCTTTTTCCCTTCCTTTCTTTCCCATGTCCCCCATCACAGTTTGTTTTGAACAGTTTCTCCTCAATTCACAACATCTGTTGCACATTTTAGATCTTATTTACTAGTTCGGTTTCTCACACTAGTGAGATAATGCAATGTTTACACATATGGGTTTAATTTATTTCACTTATGAATATGATCTTGAGTTGGGTTCATTTACCTATAAATGTCTCCAGTTTATCCTTCTTCATGACTGAGTGGTACTCCATTATATATATACACACAAAACTCACATCTTTTTTATACATTATTCAGTATATGAGCATTTGGCTTGTTTCTAAGATTTAGCCATTACCAATTATGCTGCTATAAATATGGGTGCACGTATATTGCTGTGGTGTGGTGTTTTTAGTTTTTCTGGGAAATTATCCAGAAGGGGAATAGCTGAATTGAATGGGACCTCTACTCCTAGTTTTTTAAGGAATTTCCACAGTATTTGTACCAGTTCACACTCCCACCAACAGTGGAGAAGGGTTCCTTTTTCCCCACAGTCCCTCCAGCATTTATTATTGGTTGATGTTTTGATGCTAGCCATTATTTCTGGGGCGAGATGGAATCTCAGAGTTCTTTGATTTTGCATTTCTCAAATGACCAATGATGTTGAACATTTTTTCATGTATTTATTTGCATTTGTGTTTATCTAAGAAGTATGTATTCATTGCAGATGCCCATTTTTGGATGGGGTCTTTGAATTTGGGGGTTCTGATATTTTTCCATTTCTTTCTATGTTCTAGATAGAAGTCCTTTATCTTGAGGAACAGTTGATTAAAAATTTTTCCTATTCTGTGGGCTGCCTTTTCACTCTGTCTGTGATTTCTTCCATTGTGCAAAAGATTTTTAATAAGGTGAGATCTCATTTGTTTATTCTTTGTAGTATTTCCTGTGCAGTCTGGGTTTTGTTCATGAAGTCTCTGTCTACACCTATGTCTTTGAGATTTCCACCTACTTTCCCTTCCAATAGAGTGTTTCTGTCTTAATATTTAGATCTTTGATCCATTTTGACTTTAGTTTATAGCAAGGTGTTAAGACATGGGTCTAGTTTTAGTCTTTGGCATGTGGAAAGTCAGTTTTCTCAGCACCATTTATTAAAGAGACTTTCTTCCAGTGAACATGTTTGGTCAATTGTCAAAGATAAGGTGGCTGGTTGTGTTTGTTGTTGTGTCTGCATCTTCTATTCTGTGTCATCAATTCTCAGATCTGGTTTTTTTTTTTTTTTTTTTTTTTTTTTTTTTTTTTTTTTTTTTTTTTTTTTTTTTTTTTTTTTTTTTTTTTTTTTTTTTTTTTTTTTTTGCCAGTAGCATGCTGATTTTATCACAGTACTGTTGTAGTGTAATTTCAGGTCAGGGATTGTGATGCCTCCTGCCTTGCTTTTGTTGCCCAGAATTGCTTTTGCTATTTTAGGTCTCTTCTGGTTCCAAACAAATTTTATTAATGTTTTCTCTAGTTCTGTGAGGTATGTTAATGGTATTTTGATTGGGATTGCATTAAATCTGTATAGTAGTTTCAGGATTATGACCATTTTCACTATGTTATTTCTTCCTATCTAAGATCAAGGGGTATCTTTTCATTTTGTGATATACTCTTTGATCTCCTTTT
>RJWM01020282.1:0-37457 GCA_004363535.1 Dasyprocta punctata
TAGTACAAATGACAACAGGAAGACAATTTTAATTTTTTACAATATATGTGAGTTATATTGTGATAAGCCAAATATATATACTATAAATCATTAGAAAAACTGAGGAATTGTTATTAACACAATAATGGAGATAAAATACAATCCCCAAAAATATTATATTAATATAAAAGGAAACAGGAACAGAAAAAAGGAGGACAGAAAAAAGGGACAGATAAATTCCAATATGAGTAAATTTATGAACAACTATACCAATAAAATGCTAAATATTAATGATTTATGAATTTCAATTAAAAAGCAGAGAATTCACTTTTGATAATCAAAAATATGGCTCAACTATATGCTATCATTAAAAATTCAGCTTAAAAACATTGGAAATCAGTATGAAAAAATATACTATACAATCATTAATTAAATGAAATCAGAGTGTGTATATTAATATCCATTTGATCTTGTTTTGTAAACCTATAATGTTACTATTGTGGATTTGCTGTTGTCGTTTGTTTGTCTCTTTTGCTTTTTGTCTTATATGTGTCTTTTTTCTCTTAAATAAAAAAAATACAAAAAAATAAAAAAGAAAAACACTACTCAGAATGTTTTGATGCATTTCTTAATTTATCTCAAAATCATATATATATATATACACACACACAAGATAGATAACTATACTTAATACTGTCTGTTAGTTCATCGAAAAGAACAGTTTGTGCTTTCGTTGTTTGACTGATCATTATCTCATACCTACCTTGAAGATAACAATGTGTAATATATTAACCAGTGTTAGTGTCCTATTATTTTGTTTTGAAATTCTGTATCACCATTTTTGCTCTTTTTTGTTTTTAAAATAAAAAAATTAAAATGCTGAGACAATAATGAAATTTTTCATTTGTTGTTTCCAATAAAAAATGTTAAATTCAATCATTATTAGTCCACACAGTTTATTTGAATGAGTTTAAAACTTTTGAGAACAATAAATTTACTGAGTTCATGCACCGTGAAAGTAAATGAGATATTTTAAGTGTCTATTATGCAACAAGACCTATGTCATATATTTTACACATTATTGGATTAAATATTCAAAAAGAACCTACAACATAGATATTTCTGTACTCATTTTATGCACTAGAAGATGAATGCTTAGAGAGATGAGGCAGTAGTGCCTCTAAATCCTGACACTGGCTAAGCACAAAATGTAACAATTCAATATCAGTACAATATTAAAACTGACATTTACCCCATGACATCAAGAAAGGGTGATGTAGATTGCTCAAAATTCTTTAGAAATTATTGTGAAAAATGGTTAGATAATTTCTAGCATATCACTCTGTTTAGCGCTAGCAATCTGTCTTAATAAAAACACTGTAAGGAATAAATGCAGATTTTGGAACATTGTGCTTAGTTCCACCCACATGTTCAAAAGATGTAAAATATCTTTCAAGAGAGTATCTAATATACTCTGAATGGGTACAATATTCAGGGTACTCAGATCATAGAAGAAACAACCTCAGCAAAATACATTTACATCATACCTCCTAATTTTCTTCTCAAATTATGTGGCCAGTGGCACCACCATTTTTCATGACCTTCTTATGCTAAATACATTAGAAATATATTTCCTTTCTTTCTTTGTTTCCTATATTAAGTCAATTAAAACTTTTGTTTCCTTCTGGGCAATATCATTTAATATTTTTCTGGTGTGCTTATTCCCACAAATAATATTCATGTTCAGATTAAAAATGATACTTGAATAATTCCAATAACTTTTTAATAGTTGTCTTAGCATTTTCTAAATATTCTGATGTTTTATTCACATTATAATTCTGTATACTTTTACATACTTTTCTACTGGTTTGTAAATTAATGAAGAACAGTAATCATATGTCATTTTTTATTACATGTAACACTCAATGCATTGTCAGTTAATAAGCAGTCAATAAATATCAAATGAATACACATACTTAACTTTTTGCCACAATGATATATTAGGCAATTATTTTCAAATAAGTTTTCCCCAAAGTTATTTCTATCATCAGACTGTTTTTTGAAACTTAATTCTACTAATGATATTTGTTGAAATTATTGCTACTCAACTCTATTTGATCATCAGTTGATATGAAGCAGAAGCATTTCCTTTAAAAAGATACAGTTCGTATTAATGCCATATAACCTGATTTAGCATTCCTTTCCCATTTATAGTAAATGCTATCATATGTCTGAGAATCCCGCAGGTAATTTTCTGCTTGAAAGTCAGCCTTTGCCATGACATTAAGATCACAAATTACATCTGAAGTGTCAGATACAAGGAAAACACATGAAGCCATGTGCTGCTATACTTGTAGTAGTATTTTGAAAATTATAATAACGTTAATATTAATAAGATGATGATTAAATTTTGGGAAGAAAAGCAGTAAAAGTCTGGACAACACAGGGTTCTTGCACAGTTGAAGAGTAGGGGATTCTCATGAGACTTCCTAGGGGAAGTAATACTTAAGTTACAGCTGCAAAATGAAAAGTATAAGAAAAGTGGTAAGCAGAGGAACGGTGTCCATGTTCTAGACAGATGAAATAATTTAATGTATTAATTAGGACTAAAAATTAGTAACTCTGCCTGCAAAACAGTACGTCTTTTCTGGCTTCATTGATGTCAAAAACAAAAATAAGAATGTCATGGAAAACGCAGCAGTAAGTTATTAGGATAGAAGTGCCCACTAACATTTATTATTATTGAGGATCAGCTAGATATAGCTCTTGTGTTGCAAAATTTATGAACACAATAGTGATTCAAGAAGCCCTGTATTATTAATTTTTGATCATAATCATAGTGAACATCTATTTGACATGATACTGCCTTATATATAATAAGAAAACGTTTTATAGCATAGATTTTTATAACAGATTTACTATACACTCATATCTCTTTTAAATTTAATGTCAAAAATGCGTAATAAAAATAAAGAATTCTAGGATGAACATGTAGTTTAGCATTAGAGTTTTACCCTAGTATATGTGATACACTAGTTTCTATCTTTAGCACCACCAAGAAACAAATGAATAAAACAGAAAATTAAAAACAATGGTAAAAAAAAAAAAAGCACTACATATAGGGTTACCATGGTCTGAATTTGCCACTGATAGAGAATTTCAAGGTAGAGTAACAAAGAACAAACTCTTTAAAGGACACTGAAAACACATTTACAGCAATATATTTGATGAGAAAGAATCTTGTATGTAGTGCTCATTTATGCTAACATATATTCAGAAATGGATGATTTTGCATTTATTGGCTGCTTATCAGTCTTCCCTCATGTATGATTGAAACTTTAAATTTCTGTTTCTTTTTTAACGTACTGGGGAGTAAACCCAGAACCTTGATCAGGCTATGAAAGTGTTCTACTACAGAAATACATCTCTAGTTCTTAAATTTCTATCTTTTTAAAATAAAAATATAGTTAGCACAAGGTAGCATTACAAATTGGATAGAAGTGGTTAGAAGTATTTTGACTTTATAGCTTCCAGTGTACATAATCATCACATGTCATGAGGGAGGTCATTATTTATTAATTAATGATGATTTCACCTCCTTTTTCAGACGTAGTATCTTTTCTGTCTCAGAATACAATTCTTTGGTGAAAGTAAAATCATTATTAGCCACAGGGAAGAGGAGTTGAAAATAAATTTTATGGACACATCCATTTACCAAAACTTTTTTCTGTTAATACCAACTTGTAAACTAGATCTCCAAATCCAAAAATGAAAGGAAGAATTTACCTTACAAATAAGATCAACATAAGCAGTAATGGTGACAAATCAAATGTGCATGTATTTCTTCAATTATGAACTTTACAAAGAGTTACCTCAAATAGCTGGGTTTTTCTGCTGCTGTAGATATTTCTTCATAAGATTTTTGGTACAAGTGGAATAATTCAATGCAAGATGACTTAAAATCACTCATCTTATGTAAATCACCTTAAAGGCAACAGTATGATCAAATTAAGTTTAAACATCCCCGAGGTATTTTCATAGTTGTTCCACATGGATCATTTTATTAATAAAATATTTGTGTACTTTCACAATATCATTCCTTAGTACAAATGGGCACATTGTGTGGAAGGTAAGGGTGGAAGAAGTATGATTGAATGTGATTGATGCACACTGTATGGGTGTATGAAAATATAACATTATATTCCATTAATATGAGTTAATAAAAATCTGCCATAAAATAAATAGAAAGTAGAAAATTATTTCTTTGGCTATATTGATTTTATTGAAAATTTTTCCTTCCACTATAAGAAGAAAAGCAAAATTATTGAACTTACTGAAAAGTTTAGACACAGGTGCTATAGAATATTTTAGGTTCTACTCCTTCCTGATATTCCGGTATTAGAATTTTCTTTTTAACCACTTTCACTCACTTCTTTTGTATGCTGAACATGATTTATTAATATGGTCTTGCACCAATAGTTTTGACAATAATAATTACTGGGAGCAAATTGGCTTTTCTTTGCTTGAAAACTTGTCCTTTTAGGAAAACAGCCATTTTTTTTTAGCATCCAAACCAGGTATTGTCTTGAAAGATTTATTTTAGGTATTAGAAAATGAATTATCTTTTGCATTGCAACTCTCCCTCCAAAGTTACCATGATGGTTACTTTCATGTGTCCACTAGAATAGGCTACTGTACCCAGTTATTCAAACCCCAAAGTAGTTGTTTCTGGAATTGTACTTCATAGATATGGCTACCCTTTAAAATAGGTTCTAACTAAGAGAGATTATCCTCAATAATATAATTGAACTTCATCCAATTAGTTTAAAGGTTTTAACAGAAAAACTAAGGGTCTCTGCAGAAGAAACACCTCAGGATTGTAGCATCCACTGATGCTGGAGCGTTTCTACCCTCCTGATGTTTCAGTCTGTGAGCCAGCCCTATAGATTCCAGACTTTCTAGACTTCCTCAGCTATGGAAACCATTTCTTTTATGTTTGTAAATAATCTATGTGTTATATTTCCCTAAAGAACCTTAATTTATATGACCTTAACACCAAAACACTTTAGTATTCATCAAACCAGACAAATTTCTGAAAAATGTAAAGTGGAGAGAATATGAATGCCCATCACAAATTAGTTTCCTCGAATGTTGTCAATGACAATGTAAATTCATATAAAATTGTTAGAATTATTGCTTGTGCATAGTACCATGACATCAAGTTTCAAGTTGGAAAAGGAAGACTAAAGCTACAATAAGACCTGTAGAAGGGCTGGGAGTTTGGCTCAGTGGCTTAAGCACCTGTCTTCGAGGTGCAAGGTTGTGAGTTTGATCCCCAGTGCCAAAAACAAACAAACAAACAAACAAAAACACTGTAGAATGTCTAGAGTAATAATAATAATAAAACAATATCAACTGCTGGCAAGGCGGTGGAAGAACATACATTGCTATTTAGGAATGTAAAATGGTACATTTAATTTAGAAACAGTTTAGCAGTTCTCCAAATTTTTAAAATCTGGATATCAGAAATTCTATTGCTAGATATCTATTGAAAATAAATGAAAATATTTATTTAGACATTTACACAAAAACTTGTATAAAAATGCTGACGGTGTTTTTATTCATAACACCACCAGACTGGCACCTACCCTAATGTCTGTAAATTAGTGAATAGATAAACAAACTGTGGCACAACTGTACAAGCAAAAAGGAACCAAATGCTGATACATGCAACAATGCATATAAACTCCCAGAATATTATTTTAAGTGGAGAAACACAGCTGCAATGAGTACATACAGTACAGTTTCATTTATAGTGAATTCCTAGCACAGGATAACCAGAGGCAGAAAACATCAGTGGTTCCCTGGGACTGGAGATAGGAATGAAAATTGATTTCAAATGGGTGCAATTGAACTGGTTGGCATGTTAGAAATATTTGAAAACTAGATTGTGGAGATAATTGCATAACTGTATAAATGTACTAAAACCATTGAATTGTGAACTCACATAGTTTTATGCTATGCAAGTTATATCTCAATATTGCCATGAAATTTTTAAAAATGTTTTAAAAAATGGGAATGAATATTATGGATGCCTAATTGAAAAAAATATTTCTCTAAATTTGAGCATTTAAAAACTTGTCACATTTTAGCAGTTAAAATACATATGAAGGAGATCTTAACTTATTATTCAGCATGTTTGCTTTTTCAGGGTACATGAATGGACTCTGCTGTATTTCCCAGAATGCTTTGCAGTTAGCTATGATCATACTGATGACTTATAGCCAGAGGTATGTAATGGGAAATAACATATGCTCTTTCAAACTTGACCTAGAAAAATAGGCTCCTTGCCATCACTTATTCCTTTGCTAGTGTGCTGCCAGTATATTGACTTCCACGGTGACCTTGAAAATCATCTACTGCAGATTGCAGAGATACTGACAGCTTGTGCTCCTGAATAATTGTATATGGGCAAAGTTTCTCCATCCCCATCAAACACAACAACACAGCCAATAATTACTGAGTTAGAAGTATATATCTGTGCTATGCCACTGAAATTTTACAATTGTCTTGTTATAGAAGTTAGCTTATCTTAATAAAAATTTTTACACTTACATGTTTCCTTCATCCATACTACTTGATTGTTAAATAAAAAGACTAAGGATCAGGTCTCATATTCCATCTTCCCATTAGACATTTAATCCATTTTCTAGTGCCATTTTGAAACAGAGTAAGAAGCTTTGTGGTTGGGTTTCTCAAAATGTGGGCCATTGCCTTCCCGTTCCAAAATACATAGATGCAACGTTAAAGAGTTATTAAGTTACGCCCAAAGGCAATTTATCCATTGATTATTCTCTGGTGCTAGAATGACTATATGTATATCAACTCCAAACACTTAAGAAATGCAAACATTATGTACTGCAAACATGTACTAATGAAATGAAATGAAATAAAATGAAATAAAATAAAATAAAACAAATAACATAGAAGTTGGAACTTTAGCTCAATGATACAGTGTTTGCCTAGCATGCACAAGGCTCTGGGTTTGATCTCTGTCATAAAAAGAAAAAGTAGACAATGAAAGAAAGGAAAGAAAGAAGAAAGAAAAGTAAAGGAGAGAGAGAGACAGAGAGAGAGAGACAGATAGGGAGAGAGAGACAGAGAGAGACAGAGAGAGAGAGAGAGAGACAGAGAGAGAGAGAGACAGAGAGGCACCAAAAGAAAGCACCAAAGCACCCTATGTCAAAAATGTAACAATAAGACCAGTGGCAATAAATTAGTCATACAGAATACTAAATGAATTATAAAGTTAAAACTTTCAAAATTTGGCATCTAAGATCTCTCACAATGCCAGTAGAAATTCAGAGTGTATCCAAGGAAGCAGCACTTTAACAATGAGTAATATTCCAAAAATATTTAGTTTGAGTATTTGAGAAAATGGAACCATTGAAAATTAGAGCTATTATGAACATGAAAAGTCATGTTTTTCAACTTCAAGATAAGAGAAATTAAGATCCAGAGAACTGAAGTGATTCATTTGAATTCACACAGTTGGGTACTCTTAAGATTAGAATTCAAATCTCTTGATTGTAAAGGTAAGGTAAATTTTATACAAATATGTTATCTGGAGAAACTCCATTTTTTACTTCAAACGAAATTTTAAAGTTACTAGCCTAATGAACAATGCTCTCAATTTTCATTTACATTTTGCTGTATTAAGACCTATAAATAAATGCACGTGGGTTTTCGTATTAAAAAAAAACACTAGAGACAGAATGGGAGACTAACTTCTGAAGATTTTCTCTGTGTCTCTCTGTGTGTCTCTCTGTGTCTCTGTCTCTATCTCTTTCTCTCTTTCTTTCCCTCTTTCCGTGTGTGTGTGTGTGTGTGTGTGTGTGTGTGTGTGTGTTTTGTTTGCCTGTATTCTACAAGTGGAATTTAATCAGATGGAGAAAATATGGCTCTTTTCTGCATTAATAAAGTAAAGGAACTCAAACAAAATGAACTCTTTAAACTATGTTATCAGGTTATCAGGTACAAAGGTATTCATTATGTCTAGGCTGATTCTAGATAATTTTCTTAATCAATATATTGTCAAGTCATGAAAACATGTCACTCTGTTATAAGGAAATGTAGTTCATTTTATATACTAGCTTCCTATCTTTATCTAATTAAAAGGTGAGTTTTGACTAAAAATGGCAGATTCTTTTCCTCAGAGTAATATGTTACTTAGAGGCTTTGGCTTCTTGAAATTCTTAATGAAGTGACTTCATCTTTTTTCAGTTTTAGGAATAAAACCCAGGGTCTTCACACTGAATTACATCCCCAGTCACATTAAAACTTTTTATATTGAGACAAGTTCTCACTAAGCCATTAAGTTGCCAGGCTAAGCTAAATGCTGCTATCCTCCTGTCTCAGTTCCCAGAGTCCTGGGATTACAGGTGTGTTGCCACAACTCAGTTTAATTTTTCCATTTTTGACACTGCTTATTCTCAAGAAATATTTACAACCCAATAGGCTAGAAATGTGGTTTGATGTTAGGATGATATAATATGTGATAGTATCCGTGATATCCTGTGTTCATTTCCCAGAATTGAGAAAAGAATTTTATTGTCGATATGGGAGTGGTGCTTTTGTGGATAGATAAACAGTTGAGATAGTTTATAAAGAAGAAAGTTCATTCTGGCTCATAGATTTGGAAATCGCAGTCTATGATCAATTGGCCTTATTTTTCGGGACCTATGATATGACAACTCATCATTGTGAGAGCACAGCAAAACCATTTAATACCATCAGCCAGAAAGCAAAAGTAAGAAAGAAAAATGGGCCAGTGTCACATAAATATCTTCAAGGGCACTTCCTGAATGACCTGAGGATCTCTCAGTAGGCCCTATCTTCTGAAGGTCCTAGGTTTTCCCAATACAGTAGTGCCACCCTGGGACCAAGTCTCTAGCACATGTGCCTGTAAGGAATTTTCAAATTTTAAACCATAAAAGTGTTCCTTTTATAACTAACCTGGAAAGAGAATGACTTACAGGGCAACAAAGTATTACACAAAGAGCAATGTACTAAAAGGGAAGAGACATAGATTTTAACAAACTACTACATAATTTACTAGCTGTTTGGTCTTGAGTAGACTCATGGTAGAAAAAATATCATCTTCCAAGGTATCTGTAGCCTAGCCTTAGAACTTGTAAATAAATTATTTTGTGTGTCAAAAAGTAATTTGCATATATTTAGGAGAATGGACCTTAAAATAGGAAGATTAACCCGGTTTACCTGGGTGGCCCTAACTAACTTAATCACTTGAGCCTTTAATAATGGAAAACTTCCTCAAATTGAAAAAAGAAAAGATAAAGCAGAAGGACAAATCAAAGCGATTTGAAGCTTGGAAAGACTCAACTTAGCAGTGCTGATGTTGATGAAGAAAAAGTCGTGAGTCAGGGAGTGGATGGTCTCTGAAAGAGTAAGACAGCTCCACATCAGCAACCAGCAAGAAAATACTGACGTTAGCCTGTAGTTACATGAACTTGAATCCCACCAACAGCCAAAATGAATACAAAAGAAAACTTTACCCTAGAGCCTTCAGATCAGAATACAGATCAGCTTATGCCTTGATTACAACCTTGTGCAAACTAGAGTGAAAAAGCCCAGCAAACCCACCTGGTCTTCTGATGTACCGAATTGTGAGATAGTAAATTCATGCTGTTTAAACCACTTTTATTTTGGTCATTTGTTACTCAGCAATAGAAAACTAATGCAGCTATTTAAACTTTCCTTCTTTGATTTTCTCTGTGATACAATATGCTATTTTCTAGTTTAAAACTCATAACAGGTGGATTTTTTTTTGTAAAATAGAGTCCCACGATATAATGGGAGAAGGAAAATTCTCTGAGATATAATCAGCCTGCATTCTATCTTACAAGATATATCTCAAATGTCTCTATGTCATCGTTTCCTTTTCTAACTCTCAACTTGATATTTTTTCTTATCTAGGCCCAGCAAAAAATGTTGAAAGTTAATGTTTAAGAGAAAGATTTTGCTACCGACATTTTAGAACCTGGAAAATAGTCATTTGGACTATTGTCCAATTATACCTGAGAATAAATACTTATTTTTCTCCTTAAATTTAAGAAAAAAATATGTTTGTAAATTTTTGGCTAAGATATAGTCCTAGTATGTTTTCACTTGTTACATTAATTTCTCTTCGCTTTTGACATAAGTTAATTTATGGTCACTGGGCAAATGATAGATGGTCCCCAAGAAGAGGAATAGGAGTCAGTAATTAAAAAGGAATTTGATTGTATTTTTCATTTCCTAGTAATTAGAAGAGCAAAATAAGTTTCATATAACAATAATAGCAGTAAGAACACATCAAGAGTGCTTCTATTCAGTTTAGGTACTGTATATATAAGTATTATACCTTAGGTCTACTCATAACTTCTGTTAATGTAGGAGAAAATTTATTTCTCCTATTCCTAAATCTCTACAGAATAGAACTATCTTTGCAAACCATAAATTCAAATTCTAATAAATCTTGATTTTTATCTGTTGCTTTCAGTAACATTATTATGCAGCATTGTGTCTTTTTATTGGCACTTCTCTGCTACACCTGTCACAGCTGTCATACAGATCACACAGCTTAATTCCCAACTTGAGGTTATCAGGAACCTCATTTTCAAGTTGTAATTATGTGGATCACCTCTGGTGACCATTATCAATGTTTGGATTTATATAAACATTCTTGTCTACCTGATGTTCATTCAACTAAGCATGCTTATGTTTTGCATTGTTATGATTTTCGTCAATTGCATAAAACTTTCTTGTGCGCGGTGGTTGATGGTATACATCAAGAATATTGCTTCTCTTCTCTGTGAATAAATTTCATGAAAAAATTGATTTTGTTATTCTAGTAATGGTACTGGTTGTCTGAAGCAGCATCTACTTTCAAAACTGCAATCCACAGACAAGCATCTTTCTAGTATGAAAACTTAGCTAAGGTGTTCTGCATCAAGAAGATTGACTATTTTCTAGAGATCCAGTAAAATATACATGGACTACTGGTTAATTTGCAATTCTTATACATTACTGCTTCAAGGAATTTGGGCAAGTACTGCAATCACTATTAGTTGGCTGTGTGATTTTAAGGTAATTACTTAACCTCTCTATTTGTTTTCTCATCTGGAAGACAGAAATGAAAATGTCTCACAAATATATTGTTCTTGAAGCTATAACTGGTTTTCTCTGGCAGTCTAAAAGTGTTTCGTGTAATCTATTTCCCTGAAAGAGAGGGAAAGTGAGGAGGATACTTCAGTGTTAGAATGCTCGCCCAGCATACACGAGGTCTAGGGTTCTATCCTTAGTACCTCTAAAAAGAGAAAGAACTTTAAGCAATTATTATTTTGTCTCTCAATATCACAATGATAATGCTTCTGTCAACAGTAGCATTAGGGATTTCAAGAACAACAAGAATTTGTCCCACAACCCAATTTTATTTATGGCCTTAATCATAACACAATTGCAGCTATTTCAGAAAAGTTCCCAAGAGGAACTTGCTTCTTCCTTATGGATTCAAATGTTACTTATACATATTTCAAGTTCACTAGGAAAATGAACAAATATTTTGGATATAGTATGATCCTGATGATAATGAAATTTAAGGAAAGTGATGTAGTGATTTATCTAGTGAACTTTTTGGAAATGCAAATAACATAAAGAGAATGTTCACTCACGTGGCTCAAAAAATTTGCTTTCCATTGGTTTTGTTTTATAAATAAACAAGAATGCCTGCCATAAATAAATAAATTTAAGCAAAAACTTTTCTCTAACTGGTAATTAATAAATCCATCTTCTATGTAAAGTTCAGGTAAAAAGGCAGAATTTGCCAGAATGTTTCATTCAATAAATAACTAGAGAACAATGTGAGAAGATGTAATGGTGTACCTGATGACTTAGCAGGTCAGCAAAGAAATTTTTTATAGCTTCTATGAAAAACGAAATTCATTTTCCCCTTTTTATTAGTTCACATTAATTACACAGAACAATAGCTTTCATTGTGATGTTTTTATACATTCATATAACATATTTTGATCATATACATCCCCTGATTATTCTCTTTTACACCGTCTCCTTGTCCTTCCTCCTGATAGCCTTCATCTTCTCTAATAATCTCCTTTCTAATTTCAGATTGTCATTTTTTTCAAGATTTCACATATGAGGGAAAGAATTTGATATTTGTCTTTCTGAGTCTGGCTTGGTTGGCTTAATTTGAAGAACTCTAATTCCATTTATTTTCCTGCAAATGACATAATTTTGTTCTTTATATAACTGAATAATACTCCATTGTGCATGTATTGTGTATATTACATTTTCTTTATCCATTCATCTGTTAACAGATTCCTAGGTTGGTTCCATAATGTAACTATTATGAACTGAACTGCAGTAAACAAGGATATGCAATTATCTCAATAGAATAGATACCGTTGGAAAAAAGCAGTACAATGATGTACTAGTTTATATTCACATCAGTGGTGATTAACAACTTCCAACACCCACACATTCTCGCCAGTATTTATTATTTTATTATTATTTGTATTCTTTATTATTTTAAAAAGCAAAACAAAAAAGAGGTAGAAATGATACAGAACTTCAAGAAAAATTGTAAGAAATTAACACTGGTTAACAAATTGCATATTGTTATTTTAGAAGTAGTTGTTCAGGTTACAAGATCTAGGCATAAAAAATGATCAAACAATCAAACAATGACAGCACAAACTGTTCTTTTGGATGAACTAACAGAAATTAGTAGTATAGTTATCCATCTTGCATACATATACATGCACACAGTTATATATATATATATATACCTACATACATATAATCTTTTCCTTTTCTCCTTTCCCTATTCCTAGCTGTTCTTTTCTTTTGAGCACTTTCCAGCTATTCCTCTTCTGGGTACTTCCCCAGAAAAACTGAAAATGTCATGCCACAGCGATATATATGCACCCATGTTTATAGCAGTGCAATTTGTAATAGCTAAATATTGGAAACAACCCAAATGCCCATCAACCACATAATGGATAAAGAGTTGTGGTATTTTTATACAATGGAATATTACTCAGCTATAAAAAGATAATCTTGAGTTTTTATAGGTAAATGGAGGCAACTTCAGATCATACTCGTAAGTGAAATAAATCAAAATCACATTTATAAATATCATATTGTCTCCCTAGCGTAAAATAATAAAAATAAAAAACTGAAACAGTAATAAGATCCAAAACATACAATAGATATTGCAATAATGAAAGGGAAAGAAAATGCTCAAAAGGAAATTATTTGTTTTCTTTCTTCTATTCTTCCTTTCTTTCTTTTTTATTTTTAAAGCTTATAACACCAAGTGCATTTATTAGAAAAGAAGAAAGTTATGAAATATCCTAACTTTCCTCAGAAATAAAAAAACAGAATAATACCAAAAATAAGTATAAGAAAAAATAAAGATCAGAAAATACAATCTCTGATCAAAATGTCAATATTTTTTTTTATAAAAATTAACATTTTGATTTTTACATTTTTTTAGAAATACAATAGACTCAGAATAGTTTAAACAACTTTGATAAAAGTACAAAGTTAGAGTTCTAATCCTCCCCAATCTCATGACTTATCACAAAGTTACATTAATCATGACAAAATGGTATTGATATCAAGAAAGACAAACCACCAATGTACCAACTTGAAGTCCCAAAATAGATACCCACATAACAGATAATTGATTTCTGACAAAGATACAAAAGCAATTAAGTGGAGAAAGGATTGTGCCTTCAATAAATATACTGGAACAACTGAATATCTACATGCAAAAAACCTAAACCTTATAGCACATCGAAATTTTCTTATTCTTTGTATTCTTGGTGATAGTCATTCTGATTGAAGTGGGAGTTAGGGGGTGTATTATTATATGTGTGTGTATATGGCTTTTTTTTTCTTTTGCTTTTGCAGAACTGGGGATAAAACCTGGAGATTTCCACATGATTACCTAGCAAGCGCATTACATTTCCTCTTCCCCAGAACCACATCTCTGATTGGCAGGGTTTTATTTTATGTTGGGCTTTTGATCTTAATAAAAATGTAGTGTTTTAACCAAGAATCCAATAACTGCAAAATTGAAATTCGGTTGTTCTAGTCTCATTTGTCACCATGACATATCCTAGACAGTCCCCTACACATGAATTTTGTTTTTCTACATCGTTACATCTCTGTGAAGGGAATATCCCTCTTTGTTTGGTAAACATCCACTTCTATTCAAGAATGATTTCTCTTCTTCACTTCTCCATGAGTTATTTTTCTATGTATTGTTTTTTCAATTTTTTTAGCATTTACAGTAATAGAATTATTTGTATATTTTCTGTTTCAAGTCCAGGGCAGTAAAACATCTTCACAAATGTCTCTATAAACTACAGGCAAATCTCCATAATAAACATAGATGCGAAAATCCTCAATAAGATACTGGCAAATAGAATGCAGCAAATCATCAAGAAGATTATACATCATGACCAAGTAGGATTTGCCTGAAGTATGCAGGATTGGTTGAATATATGCAAAGTAATAAATTCGTATACCACATCAACAGAGCAAAGGACAAAAACACACGATCATCTTATACATGCAGAAAAAAGAATCTGACAAAGTACAACATCCATTCATGATAAAAATCCAACAGAAAATTGGAATAGGTGATTTTTATCTATATCTGATAAAAGCCATCTATGACAAATACTCAACATCATATTAAATGGTCAAAAACTGAAAGTTTTCACTCTAAAATAAGGAATAAGACAATGAGATCCACTGTCAACACTCCAATTTAATATACTGTGGAAACATTAGCTGCCCAATTAGAAAAGAGAAAAAATAAAAGGAATAAGGATAGGAAAGCAAGAAGTTAAATTATCATTATTTGCAGATGACATGATATTCTACATAGAAGACCACAAAAACGCCACTAAAAAAGTCTAGATTTAATAACCAAATTCAGTAGCGTAGCTAGATACAAAGTCAACACTCAAAAATCAATAACATTCCTGTACACAAACAACAAATTCACTGAGGGAGAAATTAGGGAAACCACACCATTCGAAATAGCATCCAAAAAGAATGAAATACTTAGGAATCAATCTAACAAAGGAAGTATGAGGTCTATATGCCAAAAATTAAGTTCTCTGAAAAAGAAGACTCATAAGAATATCACAAAGTGGAAAGACACCTCTTGCTCCTGAGTAGGAAGCACCATTATAGAGAAAATGAACCTACTCCAAAAATTCTTTCACAGATTTAATGCAATCCTGATCAAAATAGCATTAACATACCTCATAGAACTAGAGAAAACTTTCCTAAAATTCATCTGGAACCAGAAGAGACCTAGAATAGCAAAAGCCATTCTGGGCAACAAAGGCAAGTCAGGGGGCCATCAGAATTCTTGACTTGAAATTATACTACAAAGCTACTGTGATAAAATCAACATAATACAGGCAAAAACAAAAAAAAAACAAAAAAACAAAAAAAAGCAAAACAAAACAAAACAGAGCTGAGGACCAGTGAAACAGAGTAGAAGATGCAGACATAACTACAAACACAGTCAACTTATCTTTGACAAAGGGGCCAAACATGTTCACTGGAAGAAAGACAACCTGTTTAATAAATGATGCTGAAAAAATTGACTTTCTATAACCCAATGAATAAAACTAGACCTGTGTCTGACACCATGCACTAAACTATAAGCAAAATGGATCAGAGACCTAAATATTAAAACAGAAGCACTAAATCTACTGGAAGAGAATATAGGTAGAAATTTTGAACACATAGATGTAGGCTGAGAGTTCATGAACAAAACCCAGACTGCATGAGTTACACTTCAAAGAATCTACAATGGAGATCTCACCTTATTAAAAAATTTTAGAACATCAAATAAAAATCACCAAGAGAGCAAAACGAATCTACAATAGAGTGGGAAAAAAATTGTAGGCAGCTGTCCCTCAGTCAAAGGACTTCTATCTAGAATATATAAAGCATTGAAAAATTCAGACCTCCTAAATCCAAAGACCCAATCCAAAACTGGGCACCTCAGATGAATACACACTTCTAAGATGAAGAAAAGGAAATGGCACATAAATATATGAAAAAATGTTCAACATCATTGGTCACTCAAGATGTGCAAATTGGAACAACACTGAGGTTCCATCTCACTCCAGGAAGAATTACTATCATCAAAAAATGAATCAGTAACAAATGCTGGAAGGGTTGTGGGGGAAAAAGGACACTTCTCCACTGTTGGTGGAAGTGTAGGCTTGTGCAATCACTATGGAAATCAATGTGAAGATTCTTCAGAAAACCAGGATTAGAGGCCCCATTCAACCCAGTTATTCCCCTCTAGGTATATTTCTTAAAGAATTAAAAACATCATACCATGGCAATATATGTGCACCCATGTTTACAACAGTACAGTTTGTAATATCTACATGTTGTAAATAACCCAAATGCCCATCAACCAAGGAATGGAAAAAATGTAATCTTTTTACCCAACGGAATACTACTCAGTCATAAATGAGGATAAGCTTGAGACTTCTACAGGTAAATAAATACAACTGGATACCATACTCATAAGTGAAATAAATCAGACTCACATGTGAAACTGAAAGAGTAAACAAGACCCAAAATATACAATATTGTGAAATGGAAAGAAATTGTTCAAAAGGAAAAAGGAAATAGGATGGGGTAGAGAGGAAAGGAAGGAAGAGAAAAGGAAAAAACAAAATACAGGGTAGTCATACCGCTAGTTTCTCCTAGTTTATTGAAGCAAAAGGCTTGAGTTAATATGATTTGAAGAATTTTTATGACCTATCTTGTAATCTAATTAACTATTTTAAAGATAAAAATACCTAATGCATTAACTACTACTATTTTCCTATTATTATGTTATGAAATACTGTTTTACTTTTTTCCCATATAATAAAAATTGCAACACTGCACAGAAATATAAAGGAATACAATTCTGATTCATTTTACAATAGCTACAGTATGGATGAATGTTCCAAAACTTTGTTAAATTAAAAGGTCACTCACAAAGGTCACTTTTATATGTTTGAAATTTGCAGAACAGAGAAATTTAAGAACCAGAAGGTAAATTCGCTATTGCTGGCAAGTGGGACTTGGGTAGTAAGATGGGAATTATGACTAAGAAGTGTGGGGATTTAATTCTGTAGTGATAAAAATAATAGAAAATTGATTATACTGATGGTTCCATTACCCGATGTCATACTGAGAACCATTGAATATTTACTTTCAATAGATGAGTTATATAACATGTAGATTATGCCTTAATAAATCTGTTAGAAATCTAAAATAAATATCTCTGTAGTTCAACTACTTAGCACAATGTTTGACCCATAATTGGTGCTTAATAAATATTGTTCATTAGTTTAACTAGTACACACAGGACTTTTGGGAAGATGGTGGGATGATAAGCAGCAACAAATCAACCTCTCCAAAATTTGGAATCCAGAGAATGGGAAACAACAATTTGAGAAGAAAAGAAGGAGGGGGTGGAATCCTGGGACTTAGGAAGGATCTGACAGGAAAATTAGATCTTACAGAGAAATTGAAGTGACATACCACAATGCAGATAAAAGAAGAGGTAATGTGAACTTTCTCCCCATAGCCTAGCTCGAAGCTTGTGAGAAAGAGAGACTGCATCTACAGGAACACAATAAATGTGGCAACTTCAGAGGCCTTCAGGCAGAAATACACCAGTGGACCAGAGCATTGGACACCGTGTGCTACAACAGCTAGTGAATTGCTCCAGTTTAAGCATCTGCCATATTCCCTAGAGAGATTTTTGGTCAGATATCATTCTATGCAGGGGCTAACTGAATCTGGGACACACAGCAGCTGCGGGCTGGCTTCATCTCAGGGCACCCAATGTTAAACTCTCAAGGCGACTGGGTGATGGACCATGGGAGACATTCATGGTCAGGCAGTGCTGGTCAGGCTAGCAAGAGACACCAAGAGTGTTATTCAAGTGGTAGCCAAGTTCACCAACTTAATTCATTCCACAATTCTCATTGCAAACAAAATCGGTTGCAAACTCAATCAAATTTCCTCATTAGGTTCAACATAAATAAAGTTAGTCCAGTCTGAACCGTATGTATTTTTAAGCACAAAAATATCAAACAAAATGCAATACAGTACAGTATGAAGAGAGAAAACACTAACATTGCTTTAGGCAGTTTCTGGTGTGGAGGATAGGAAAGCAGATGAGGAGGAGGAGGTTATTGTTCGGAGGGAGAGCCCCCTCATTAAGGACATTGGGAGATATACTTCAGGGTTTTCTGTCTCCTTTATCTCTTAGCTTCAAGTCAATTTTTACAAAATAAGAACTGTCTAACATCATATTTTGTGTGTGCTGCATAACTCTCTGGAAAAATGAGAAAGTATATTATCGTTCTTCAGATTCAATACTCTGTTCATTACATTTAGATTGTGGTGGTGCGTCTCAAAGAAATCGTGGTTCTCATTTCATTTTTCCATATGAATTTAGCAGATCACTGCTAAATTCCTCCTTATCTTCCTATTCCTCAGTGGAATGCTATTCAACAAATGCATTCTGCCTCTCACTCTGAAGTTCAACAAGTTCTTCCATTATCAGCTCCTCCTGATGGTGCTCAACAAGCTCCTATACATTTGCTTCATCCATGTCCAGATCCTCACTCTTTCCCATGGATATAATCTCCTCCAGTGCCTGTGCATCAGGCCCTTCAAAGTCACATTCAGCGACACATTCTGGCCAGTTTTCTCCAGGCTGAGGTCAAGTTCCTGTACATGACCCAGGGTTTGTCAATGAGGTTGATGCATTAGAGGACATTGACA
Source organism: Dasyprocta punctata (assembly GCA_004363535.1). Taxonomy (NCBI): domain Eukaryota; kingdom Metazoa; phylum Chordata; class Mammalia; order Rodentia; family Dasyproctidae; genus Dasyprocta; species Dasyprocta punctata. Next base: position 18,898 of record RJWM01020282.1, read on the forward strand.
TGCTTGTTCCAGAATTCCTGGTGAAAAGAACTTTTGAGTATAGCTTCCTGAAGCTGAATATAACTTTCTGGTCCAAGGCCTACAGAACAGGTGTCAAGTCAGAGGAGAAAATCCTGACCTGTATGAAGTCATATTTAGTGTTCATATCACCCACGTAGACTGCAGCATGTGCCAGGTCATTGTCCATCATAAGAAGGCACCACTCAGACAGTTGGTTGCCAGAAAGATATTTCTTGATCATGGTGGGTATTAACCCTTTTTGCAGCCATTCCATGAATAATTAATTGCCTTGTGACCCAAGTTTTACATTGGCCCCTCACATGACAGGCAGTCTGACCTTGTTCACGTTCTGTTACTTGAATGCATGGGGATAGTACACCAGTAGTGGCTTAATCTTCAAATTGACACATGTGTTTGGACACACCAGAAAGGTCAATCTGTTCTTCATGGGTTGGGCCCTAGCAGTGCTTTATCCTCTTGCATGATATAGGTTCTGTTTAGCATCCTTCTCAAAAGACCCCTGGAGTTGAACACCTGTTGAGTGATATATCCTTCTGCCTTCATGAATTCCATCAATTATTTCTTGTAGGCTTCTGTAACTGCCTTGTTAGAACTAGAATCCTCACCATGTTGCATCACACTGTGGACGCCACTTTACTTGTGGGATTTATCAAACCACCACTTAGTGGCATTAAATCTGTCATTTGTTGCACTTGTAGAAGGGTTTTCTTGAAGTTAATCACTGTGCAGTTTCCTGGCCTTTTCACAGGTCATAGTCTAATTGATGCTACCACTCACCAGATGCTTCTCATTCAACCACACTTACAAAAGGTTTTTCCACCTATTCCGACAGTTCTGTCCTATGTTTGGTTAACATTGTTATTCCTCTTGCTACATCATTTCCTTTAATGGCATCTTTAGTCTTTAAAATTGTTGACTGCCATTTGTACTCAAGGCCAGATCAGTTACACAAATGCCATATTCATGTTTTTTTACAATTTCCTTCTTCAGTTCAATAGTTATTTTCTTCAAAACCTTTTCTTTCCAATTATTTCTCTTCACTTTCTTGTTACCTTCATTACAACTGTGTGCATTCTTGTCATCTTTATTACTGCCCTGCACATTCTGGTTACCTTCATTATGACTCTGTACTTTCTTGTCATTTTGATTATCATTTTATACTTTCTTTTTAGCACCATGTTTGCTTTGCATTAAAGTATGCTGGATTGAATAGTACTTCATAGTATGTACTAAAATACACACGAATTAAAACTTTTCAGCAAATGTGTTCAGGTTTGTCTGTTACCACAATCTCAACTAGAGAAAGCTACAACCACGTGTCAGAGTGTGTAAGGTGCTCATTTTCATGTACATGCAGGGAAGGTGACAGTTTTCATGTTCACCACCTAATGCAGGTTTGCTAATGGAAGCGAAATTTTGTCAAATGCTTCTGTAAGCAAATGAAACTGTTCACCAACAGAAGTTTTCCCAGACTGAGGTATTACTATAAGCTAAACAACTCAAGCTCTACCCCATGACCAGATGCCAGGTTCAGTCTGAATTTCTATGGGTATGAAAGTTCTAGAACCAGCACCCTCCTACATTCCTACTGCAAACTCCATCGTGACTACCCAGCATATATCTCAGCTCTGACTGTCTTCTTTCTCTGCCAGGGAGAGTAGGGCCACAATTTGAAATGGACACTGCCACAAAACTTTCGACCCTAGAAGACAGCAACGGGCATGAAATTACAGAGAATTCTTTTCTTTTGTCTTTCAATTGTTTGTGTTCCTTTTCTTGTGTGTGTACAATGTTTTCAGTTTCTTTGTTTTGTTTTGTTCTTTTTTTCCTTTCTTTCCTTCACTCCTATCTTCTTCACCAGCTTCCAGAGACTTTGCTAATTTTCCTTCGCTTCTAATCTTTTTCTACTTTTATTTATATATTTTTATCTTCTTCCTTTCAAATTTTTATCCCCTTAATTACTTCTGTCTTGTTTTACTCTTTGTATATTTTCTTTCCCTTTATTTTCACTCATTTTTTGTACCTTCAATTTCTTGCCAGCTTTTTTTGTCCCATTTTTACCTATCCTACAGACATCCTTCTATTCCCCAATAAGATTCTTTGTACCACTTCTCTCTACTCCTCATTATAAAACTGAATCTAAGGTTTCAGAAGGTTTATTTTTCAACCCTACATTCCCAAACCTTGAATCTTTAATACTATTATCTTAAAGTTTTGTTTATATTTGATAGTTAACTCCATAAATGTACAGTTGAATTTTTTCCTACCATTAGGAGAGATATGGCTGTTACATTTAGTACATATTAGCAATAAGACATTATCTGTTTTGCCTTAATGTTTAGATTATAAGTAATAGCTTTCTCTAGGATAAAGGGTGGTACATAACTGATTCTTACAGTATGTCAATATCTAATTTGCCTCAAATAGTAATACTGTAGCTGTTGCACTTGATATTAATAGGGTCACATAACTGTCACTATTTATCTGTAAGCTAATATTCAGATTGCCTTTCTGACATAAAAATAATATAGTGTATTCCAAGGGTCTTGGTTTCTTGACTAACTTCACTGAGTATTTCCTTCCCAAATTAACCAAGGTAGTTGAATCTTCATGCTGTGGCAAAGGATTATAGCTAGTCATTTCCAAAGCACAACACTAAAAAGCAATGAAAGAGTTCACTCTATGAGCAACAAAGGCTTTAGCTTACGAGCATCCCTAAACCTCAGCACAAAACAAAACATACATACAAACAAACAGATGAATAAAAACTATACAAACATGGAATGAAAAAGCAACAAACTACCTCCCCACACTTCCAATTCCCCTGGAAACAATCCAAAGGGAACAAGGCACACAATAGTATAAGTTACATGTCTGAATTACTTGAAATCACAACGAAGGAGGTCAGGAAACAGCTCAAAGTGATACCCGGCAAGATTAGTGAAGAAATAACTAAACATATAATGGAAGTAATAACCAAAAGATGCAGGTGCTCTCAGAAGAAATTAGTAGCTAGATATATGAGCAAAAAGCCATACAAAACATGAATGACAAATTCACCAAAGAATTTCAATGAACAAACAAATTTCCATCAGAAATCTAAGAGATTAAAAATCATATAAAATATAGGGGAACATTACAGACCAATTCATGTACAAAATTTCTGAACAAAAAGACCGTGATGACTTCAAAGGCCAATTCCTAAAGGATATAACAAAAATGCTAGAGAAAATGAAACATTGTTCCAACACCTGCTAGATGATGCAAAAAATACTAACCTAACAATAATCAGAAGTAAAACTCAGAAGACTACACAAATGGCATAAAAAACAGTTCAGCAAATAGGAGCAAAAAACTTTCAAAACATGAGAAATGAAGTAAACATGCAAATAAGTGAGGCATATACAACACCAAATAGACATGATCAAAAGAAAACTTCTCTACACCACATTATACTCATAAGTCCAGAAGCCCATCTCTGGGACAAAATCTTAAAAGCTATTAGAGAAAAGCAACAAATCACATACAAGGTGAACCCATTAGAATACCACCATACTTCTATAAAACCTTAAAGACAAGAAGTGCTTGAAGTGAAATATTTCAAGTCCTAACGGTTAACAACTTCCAACCCTGACTTATGTATCCTGGAAGACTTGCCCTTAAAATTGATGTAGAATTAATGCTTTCCCACAACAAGGAGCACCTCAAGGAATTCATGACCACTAAACGAGATTTATAAAACCTTCTCAAAGATATTCTAGAAAGAGAAAATGAAGCCAACAATGTCTATAAGTCAAAAAGAATGAATGTACTCAGAGGGAAAAGCAGCTAAACAAAATGGAAAAAAATGAGGACATCAACTACAGAAAAATAATGCGATAACTGGAAAAAAATGATCCCTCTCAGTAATAACTCCTTTTAATTTTAAAAAATTTATTAGCACACATTTGTAATACATTTTGATCATATTCATCGTCAGGAATTTGTACCTGTATAAAATGTATCTTAATTTATCTGTTTTTGTCCATTCTGCTCCACACTCTTCAATGGTTCTACCCCTTCCCATTTGTCTTAGCTTTTTTCTCTTGCTGCTGAGACAAAATACCTATCTTACTTACTTTTCTCATTTCTGAGATGAAGTACCCAACCCCCAAAGTTAAAGGAGGAAAGATTTATTTATCTCACAGCTTGCATAAATGTCAATCCATAATCTACTGACTCCAAGCAGTGTAGCACAAGGCAGGGTGGCAAGAGTTCATGGCAGCAGAGGACAGCAAAGGCTATGAGACAGAGAGAGAGGGAGAGAGAGAGACAGACAGACAGACAGACAGACACAGAGACAGAGACAGAGAAACAAGCCTCTTTCTGTCTTTTATATTATATTGCATGCAGGCTACCTCACACTCTTATTCCCAGTACCCTTAATCCCAACATTTTGCTTTGAATCAATCACACACTCTAGATTCAGCTATCTCCAATAAAGCCCCATGTAAAACTGCATGAGGCTTTGGTGAGACATCTAGACAAAAACCATAGCAACACCCAACACCCATCATTAAAGGGGAAAGTTTTGTTTAGCTCACAGTTTTAGAGCTTTCAGTGCATAATTCTCTTGCTTCAAGACAGGATGGCTTGGCAGTGGAGAACAGTTCATGGAAGGCAGGAGGTAGCAAAGAAGCAAAAGGGCAAGACAAGCCTATTTCTGTGCCTTATATTGTTTCCAGACTTATGGCAATGCCAAACCAATCAGTGGACTAATTTAGTAATAACAGTCACCCTTACTTCTAGCACCATTAATCCTATCATTTCACCATGAATCAGTCACACATTCTAGATTCAGTCACCTCTGAAAAAGCCCCACCTATGATCACATGAGGTTTTGAGGAGACATTTAAACACAAGTCATAACATTCCACCCCTGGATACCCAAAGATTAATGCATATCCCTTTATGCAAGAAAGCATTTAGTCCATCTCAAAGAGTTGCAAAAGTCCTCACAGTTTCAGCACTGCTGAAAAGTCCAAGTCCAAAATCTGTGAGATATAAGGAAGTATCTTAGCTTCAAGGTCCTATACAAATGAAAAGAAAGCTAAACACTTCACACTTTCAATGCCACAAGTTAGATATTTTCATTTCAAAAGTTACAAACGGGGACACAAAGCAATGGTACAAAAGCAAGTCTAAAATCTAACAGGGCAAACATTAAATACCACAGTTCAAATTTCAGCACCCCTGACACTCTGAAGAGAATTGTGAAATCCAAGAGACTTGTGTGTCTCCACCCTTACAACACTGCCTGTGGTTGTAGCTCACATGGCTTCTCTCTGGGGGTGGCTCTGATCCCTCCTTTCAGTTTTCCTCAGATGATCCATTTTTCTGATTTCTCCAAACTTTGGCTTCACACTAACTGCTTTACACACTGCACTCTCAGGGGCACACTGCCTGTTCTCCAAGACTTTCTTCAGAAATCTGGATTGAAGCCTTCCTAACCCCTCAACTCTTGCATTCTGCGTGCACCTAAACCAGCACCATGTGCATTGTGCTATAGTTGGCTGTCAACAGGATCAGTAGCCAAGTTTCATTCTCTTGTGCCTATAAGGGCCAATTGTCTGGATTACTGAGCACTCTGAATCCTCATCCATTGAGCAAATTCTCTAGGCTGCTACCATTCTGGAACATGGTGCTATGAGGCTTTCTTCTCGATTCAAAGTCTTTTACTTTTGTAATTTTGAGGCTGAAAAGGGTGGAGTCCTGCTTATTCTTGTGATGTCCTCAGGCCATGCTTTCTATTCTCCTATTCCTTTTCAGCAATCAAAATCTCCTTTGATCTGTCTTTGCAATACAGTTTTACTGCATCTTCCTTTCTGGCTAAACTCACAAGGTTTTAAATCATTCCACTAGATGCTTTGCTTTTGATTCTCAACATAAATCTGGTTAATAAATCTGGCCAACACTAGCCACGCCACTGCCTCAACATTAAACTGCCCTGAAATTTCTTCTGCCAGAATAACTAGTCTACTCTGTTTTAATCTCAAACTCAGACAGAGACTCTGGACATGAGGAAAATGCAGACAAACTTTCTGTCAAGTTGTAACACACATCTTCTGGGGTCCAACAACCAGGGCAGTTCTTCTTCCCATCAGAAACCTTCTGAGCCTGGTCTACTTACAAAATTTCTATTAGATTTCTGATCGTCTGAGTTCTGATTAGAATCTCCCATCAAGTAACAGCTAAGACATTCCAACTGTATTTTTTCTTCCAGCATCTTTGAATGTTTCCAAACTCTTCCCACAAGACATTCCCAAAGGCTACTAAACCACATGGTCAGGTATACTCACAGTAGTGACCCCACTTCTCTGGTACCAAATTCTATCTAAGTTAATTTTCTCTCATTACTCAGACAAAATACATGACACCCAAAGTTAAAAGGGAAAAGGTTTATTTATCTCATAGTTTGTAGAGATTTCAGTCCATAATCCAATTGCTCCATGGGAGGGTGCCTTGGCAGAGGAGAACTGTTCATGGCAAGCAGAAGGTAGCAAAGCAAGCAAGAGGACAAGACAAGCCTTTTCCTTTGTCTTATACTGTTTCCACACTACCAGGATTAGGGTAATGCCAAGCCAATCAGGGGACTGATTTAGTAACTGCAGCCACTCTTAATTCTAACATCCTTAAATTTATCATTGCATCATAAATCAATCATACATTCTAGATTCATTCACCTCTGGAAAGCCCCACCTATGACCGACCACATGCAGTTTAGGGTGAACATCTAAACAGAAACCATAACACCATTTACAGAAGGTTCATTTCCATTTTTTCCTTTTATTCTCTTATTTTTTTTCCTTTTTCCTTTTTCTCATTTCCCCCTTTCTGGTACCACTTCCATTTGAATAGGTTCTTCCTGTTTCCAATACCTGTCCTGCATTATGTTCCTTCTTTAAACTTTCAGTTTTTCACACAAGAAACACAATATAATATTTAAACTTGTGTGTCTTGTGTGTCTTATTAATTTACTTATGTTCTCAAATTGCATCCAGTTTTTCCTTTTCTGCAAATGACTCAAGTTTATTCTACTTTATGGAAGAGTAGCACTCCATTCTATACAAATACCTCATTTGCTTTAACCATTTATTTTCTGATGGGCATATGGGCTTTTTCTAACATTTAGTTGTTATAAATAATGCTGCTATATGGCTATGGCATGAGGTTTTTACAACAATTGGAAAGATACCAAGAAGGGGCATATTTGGGTCAAATGGAACCTCTAGATTTTTGAGGAACCTCCATACTGATTTCCATACTGGTTTTATGAGATTACAATTCCATGAGCAATGGAGAAGAGTTTATTTCATCCCACAACCTGGCCAGCATTTGTTATTGGTTTACTTCTTGATCATTGTTTCTAGAATGAGATGGAATTTCAGTGATCTTTTATTTTGGATTTTTGAGTAACCAGTAATGTTGAGCATTTTTTTCATATATGTATTTCTTGTTTCATCCTCATATGAGAAATTTCTATTCAATTTAGATGATTATTTTTGGATTAGGTTTTTGAATTTGAGGAACCTGATTATTATTTTTAGCTCTTTATATAGTCTAGATTTTAATCATTTGTCTGAGGAACAACAGGTAAAATTTTATCCATTCTGTGGGTTGTTTCTTCACCACTGTTGGTGGTTTCTTTTGCTGTGCAAAATTTTTTTTAATCTGAGGATATCCAGTTGCTGATTTTTTGTAACAATCAAGATTTTTTTTTAACAAAGTCTTCGCCTAGCCCTATGTACTCAAGGGTTTTGCCTATCAATTTTTCAGAAGATTGAGTGTTTCTGTTTTAGTATTTATGTCCTTGATTCATTTCAATTTTGTTTTATGCATGGTGAGAAATGTGGGCCTAGGTTTAATCTTTGGCATGTGCAAAGTCAGTTTTTCCAGCACTATCTATTTATTTATTTATTTTGCAAGTACCATGCTGTTGTATCATGGTAGTTTTATAGTACAACATCAAATTGGGATTTGTGATTTCCCCTGCTTTGGCCTTGTGACCCAGGATTTTTTTTTGATATTCTAAACTATTTCTGGATCCATGCGAATTTTAGAATTGTTTTCTCTAATTATGTGAGGTGTGCTCCAGGTATTTTGATTTGTACTGCATTCAATCTGTGTAATATTTTTTGAGTGTGGATATTTTCACTATATCTTTCTTGTTACTTAAGAACAGGGGAAATCTTACGGAACTCCTATTTGCCCTCCATTTTCAGAATACTGTACTTTTCAATGTATATTTCTTTCAATTCTGTTCATAGTTTCCTAAGTATTTCACTTTTCTTGATGCTTTTGTGAAAGTTGTTGTTTCACTAATTTATCTCTCAGTGAGTTTGTTATTTATGGACAGGAATGCTATTGATTTTGAGTGCTTCCTGTATCCTGCTACCATGCTAAATTTGGTAATTAATTCTAGGAATCTTTTGCTGAAGTTTGTGAGGACTTCTATGTAGAGTATCATGTCATTAGCAAATATTGGTAATTTAACTTCTTCCTTTCCTAACCAGGCAACTTTTAACCTTTTCCTCTTACCTAATTGCTTTGGCTCTTTCCAGAAATATATTAAACAGGAGAGATGACAGTGGGTATCCTTGTGCTGTGCCTGATTTTAAGGACAAATTGATAGTTTGCATTTTCTAACTACTTAGTATGATATTGGCTGTTTGTATGTCATGGATGGCTTTTAACAGATTGAGAGAAAGACTTTCCATTCTTATGCTCTAAAGGTTTTTAATGTAAATGGGTTCTGGTCTTTGCCAAATGCTTTCTCTGCATCTACTGAGACAATCATGTAGTGTTTGTTCTTGGGTATGCTAATGTGATGCATTATATCTATTGATATGTGTGTGTTGAACCATTCTTGCATCCTTGGGATGAATACTACATGGTCATGATGTGTACTCTTCTTGATTTGCTGCATTCTTTTTGTGAGGATTCAACTGACAATTTTTCCATCTGTGTTAACTAAGAAGATTGGCTTGTGGTTCTCTTTTTGGTTGAATACTCCTCTGGTTTTGCTATCAGATTAGTGCTTGCTTCCCTCTTAATTTTATTAAAGAGTTTGAGAAGTAGTGACCTTACATCTCTAAAGTTGTTTTACAATTCAGCAGTGAATTAGTTGGCAGGTATTTGATTAAATTTTCAAATTCACTTACTGATATTATTGGGTTATTTAGAATTTTTCATGATTCAGGTTTGGTAATTCAAATATTTCAAGGAATCTCTTTATTGCTTCTGTGTTTTTCATTTTATTAGAGTACTGGGTCCCAAAGACAGTATAAATCATTTTCTGGGTTTCTGCAGTATTTATTGTATTTTTCACTTTTCATTTATAATTGCATGGATTTATTTGAGTCTTTTCTTTTCTTTTTTCATATAGTTTGCTAAGGGTTTGTCTAATTTATTTACTTTTTCAAAGAATCAACACTTTGCAATTACACAACAGAAAAATAAAAGGAATAGAGATAGAAAAAAGGAAGTTAAATTATCATTTGAAGATGACATAATACTCGACATAGAAGACTCCAAAAACTTGTAGATTTAAAAACCAAATTCAGTGGCATAACTGGATACAAACTCAAAAGTCAAAAATCAGTAACATTTCTGTACCAAACAACAAACTCACAGAGAGAATTTAGGAAAACCACAACCTTTACAATCACATCCAAAATAAATGAAGTACTTAGGAATCTAACAAAGGAAGTATAACAACTATACATTAAAAATTACAGTTCTTTGAAAAAGGAGATCAGTGAGCATATCAGAAAATGGAAAGATATCCCTTGCTCATGGATAGAAAGGACCAACATAATGGAAATGGCCCTACTCCTCAAACTATTATATAGATTTAATATAACCCCAACCAAATACCACTATTATATTTCACAGAAATAGAGAAAACATTTCTAAAACTCACTTGGAACCAGAAGATGCCTAGAAGAGCAAAAGCAGTTCTGGGCAACAAAGGCAAGTCAGAGGGCATCACAATTCCAGACTTGAAATTATACTACAGTTACCATGATAAAATCAACCTGGTACTGGCAATAAAATAGACCTGAGGACCAGTGGAACATAATAGAAGATAGAAACCCAAACCCAAACTCATGCAGTCACCTTGTCTTTGACAAAGGAGTCAAACATTTCACTTGGGAAAGATAGCCCCTTTATTAAATGCTGCTGGAAAAACTACCTTTCCAAATGCTGAAGACTAAATCTAAGACCCCTGTCTATCACCATGAACTAAAGAAAAATATGGATCAAAAATCTAAATATAAAAGCAGAAACATTAAATCCATTGGAAACAAAAGTAGGTAGAAATTTTTAAGACAGGTGTAAGAAGAATTCATGAACAAAACCAGAATGCATGGAGAACTGTACAAAGAATAAAAAACTGGGATCTTACCATATTAAAAAGCTTTTGCACAGCAAAAAAAAAAATTACCAACAGAGCAAAAAGACAACCAACAGTGTGGGAAAAATTTTAGCTTGCTGTCCCTCAGATAAAAACTCCTATCTAGAATATTTAAAGAATTGAAAAGTGTCAGACCCCCTAAATTGAAAGGCCCCATCTAAAACAGGGCATCTGAGATGAACACATACTTCTCAGATGAAATTCAAATGGCAAATAAAAACATAAAAAAAGTTTCAGCATCATTGATCAATCAAGAGATGCAAATTAAAACAACACTGAGATTCCATCTCATTCCAGGAAAATGACTATCATCAAGAAATCAGCCAATAACAAATGCAGGAAGGAGTGTGGGGAAAAAGGAACCCATCTGCACTGTTGGTGAGACTATATACTTTTGCAGTCACTGTGGAAATCAATGTGGAGATTCTTCAAAAGCTATGATTAGAGGACCTATTCAACACAGTTATTCCCCTCGTGGGTGTCTTTGTAGAAGAATTAAAAGCATCAAACCACAGTGATATATGTGCACCCATGTTTACAACAGTACAATTTGTAATGTATTAAACTTGGAGACAACACAGATGCTCATCAACCAAGGAATGGAAAAATGATGTGGTTTTTTATACAATGAAATACTATTCATCCATAAATAAGGATAAACTTGAGACCTTTTTACATTACCTGATGAGACTTTAGACCACACTCATAAGTGAAATAAAACAGACTCCCATGTGTAGACATCATAATGTCTCCCTAGTGTGAAAAGCTGAAAGAGAAAATAAGATGCAAAAGGTACAGTAGATAGTATGAAAGGATAAGAAAAGAAGAAAGGAAAAATGAAAAATAAACTATGCATGATAGTTGAGAGAGCTGTACTACTATTTTCTCTTTGTTCATTGAAAAGAAAGTTTTGTGCTAATATTGTTTGGTCAATTTCTCATGACTATATCTTGTACTCTGAGCAACAACTTTGAAGTTCACAATATGTAATGCATTAATCATTGTCACACTGCTCTTATCTTAAGTTTTGTTTCACTGTTTTTACTGTTTTTTATCTTTAAAATAAAAAACCAACAAAGTTTTTATTGACCCTTTCCATTGTTTTCTTATTCTTCATTGCATGAATTTCTGATCTGCTATTTATAATTTTCTTATTCCTATGTGCTTTGGGTTTAACTTTCTCTTCTTTTTCTATAAGCTTGAGGTTCAACATTATGTTATTTATTTGACTTCTGTCTGTTTTTCTGATGTAGGCATTCACTGCTGCAAAATTTTCACATAGGACTGCTTTCCTCGCATCACATAGGTTCTGGTATGTCATATTGGCATTATCATTTAATTCTAGCACCTTTCCAAATTTGCCTTAAATTTCATCTTTGACCCTTTGGTTGTTTAGGAAGGTGTTATTTAATGTTTATGTGTTTATTCTGTTTTATATTTTGTTTGCCATTGACTTCAAATGTTATTGTACTGTGATCTGATAATATGTGTGGAATAATTTCACTTCCTTTCATTACATAAGCATGTTCTATGAGCAAGCATGTGGTCTGTTTTGTAGAAAGTCCCATATGCTACTGAGAAGAATATATATTCTGTTGTTTTGTGGTGAATCACTCTGTAATCTACTAAGTTCATTTAGTCAGAGGTTTGGTTCAGATCTGATAGTTTTCTGGGTTTTTTATTATTTTTTTGTTTTTATTTTTTGGTCTAGTTGACCTATTTATGACAGTGGTGTATTGAGGTCCCTAATTCCATTGTATTTGAACTTATCTGATTTTTCATAAGCATTAGTGTTTCTTTTACTCTTAACAAGTATGTAATGACCTTCTTTGTCTTTTCTGATTAGTCTTGGCATGTAATCCACTTTATGTGCAAATAGGATAGCCACCCCATTTTTTTCCAATATTCTTATCCCAAGGAATATTGTTTTCATTATTTTACTTTCAATATATGAATTTTTTTTGAAATGAATGTGTTTCTTGTATACAACATATTGTTAGTTCTTGTTAATTGATCTAACCTGAAAATGTGTTTCTTTTGATGGGTGAATTCAGAACATTCACATTAATGATTAGAAGTGATATGTATGGACTTATTCTTGTCATATTTTTTCCTGTTGTTGGTTCCCTTTCTTTCCCTTCTGCTTAATTGCTTGTCTTGCCTTGGAAATTTATTCTGTTGGGATTCTTAAAATTGCTGTCTTCATTATATTTTTCTAGAATATCCTTCAGAAATTTTTGAAATGCTTGTTTGGTGAATGTAAATTTTTTTCAGCTGTTCATCATGGGAATATCGTATTTCTCCATTAAGTTGGGAAGATATTTTTGTGTGGTACACCAATCTGGGCTGGAGTTTGTTTCCTTTTAGGGCTTGAAATACTTCACTCCCAACCCTCCTTGACTTAAGGCTTTGAGTTTACTAATCATTTCCTTCATTAAGGTTGTGATTTGTTTGATTATCTCTTCTTGGTTTTTGTCAACAAACTTATTGATCCGGTGTTTGCTATGATTTTGTTGGCCTTTCATAGGTGATTTTTTTCATTTCTCTGATAGATTTTAGTATCTTCTTCTTGTGTTGAATTTCTAAATGTTGATCTGTTGGGAGTCGTTGAAACTGGAAAATGACCCAGACATGACCTTACCAAAGTAACAAAGAGCACCTGGGTCAACCACGTGAAAAAACACTCCCACAGCCCAGCAAAACAAGAGGCTCCTAAGCATTCCAGGCCTTGGTTGCTAGGCAGAGGGGCTGAAATTGACGTCATCCTTCCCTGTGTATAAATAAACCTGCAACATTGGTTGAGCAGTTCCTTTCCTCCCATCAGGAGGATAAGGGCTCCACCTGACTCCAGCTTTGTCTCTGCTTTATTTTCTCATCCTCTTGCAGTTCTTCACTCCAAGAACCTTAGGAGCCGCATGGGTCATGGCATTGATCATTACATGTTTTGCTCTAGTTTTTTTCTGATGATTTCTATTTTGAGCTTTATATGAGTTACATATCTGTATCTCAAAATCTTTTTCAATGCTTGCAATATTTTCTGCTATTACTTCTGTGAACAGATTTTATGTGCTTTGTGCTATCTCTGACTCCAGTTGATCTCGTATCAGTCTTCTTTGCATCATTTAGGCATTATTGGATTGATTTTTTTGTGGTTGCTTGGTATTTTTAATAGGTCTTTCATCTGATGATCACCAACCTGAACCATGTCTTCTAGATTTGATATCTTGTCTTCACATTGGCTGACTGTGATGTATATACTTTCAGTAGAATTTTTAAACTTCTGGATTTATATTTGAGTCTATTTTGAGCATTCATTGTTTCCATGCCTTTCCTAAGAAAATTTTTGCATCTATTCTGAGTTTACTAATCATTTCCTTCATTATGATTGTGTTTTGTTTAATTATCTCTTCTTGGTTTTTGTCAAAAAACTTACTGATCCAGTGTTTGTTTGTTTGTTTGCTTTACTTCTGCCACAAGCATTTCCTAAAATACAGCTGGGACTTTTTGGATTTTTTCCTACCTAAATGTCCCTTAATTTGCCTTGAGTGAGCTGAGGATTATGGGTTGTACCTTTCTTCTGTGTTCTCTCATTTTCTTTGTGGTTGTTGTTTATTTGTTTTCTGGGTTGAGACTTGTAAATTGCTTATGGTAGGTATCTGTATTATTAGTATTGAGATTTTTTAGAAAATCAGTACTTTTCAGAGACGTGTATCTGGCTTTTGTGTATGTTCCAAGATTCTGCCACTTCAGTTTATTAGGGATGAAAGCTGTTGCCAGTTTGGCATAACACCCAGTTCTTTCATACTGGACTTTGGTTTTACTTATGACCCCCAGAGAAACTAGGTTTTGGCATATGTTGAATATCAATGGATCACAATTATGTCACCTGGGTTAAAGTAGTACAACCAATAATAACAATAGCATCAAGCACAGACTAGAAAGTGACAAAATGTGATAATAGGTACAATATTTATAGTCATAAAACAAACTGTAAGACAAATCAGAAAATTACATTCAGTAAGTATTCAGCCAGTAGAGTGATTTTACCATAAGAAGAGAAGATTTTAAAAAGATCAGAGGGGAAAAAAAGCATAAATAAAAGAAAAAAGATTAGAAACAACGTTGAAGGACAAAGGAAGACTATCCAAGACTCAAGAAATTGGTGAAGAAGAGCAGAAGGAAAGAAAGAAGAAAAAAGAAACAACAGAGCAAAACAAAACGAACTGAAAACAATAACCACAGTCATGCAAAAATTAAACAAAATAAAAGAAAAATAATTTTTAAAAACCACAAAGGATGGAACCCTGAGAGTGAGGACAACTGGACCCCAGGTACCAGGTGCACACACGCTTTTGGAGGGTGGATTAGGTGGAACCCTGAAAGCCAGGTTGTCTTAGTTACTTTTTGCTCGTTGCCGAGACAAAATACCTGATGCCCAAAGTTAGGGAAAGAAAGATTTGTTCTTACAGTTTCTTGGGAGTTTCAGTCCATTAGTTGGCTCCATGTCAGCATGGCGGGGCAGGGCTGCCTTTCATGGCAGCCGAGAGCAGCAAGGCACGTTGGCGAGAGAGAGGGAGGAGGAAGCGGAAGACCTGCCTTCCCTTACACTGTATCTCAGCTCCACCCCTGGGCGTGGGCAGTGTTCACATTGCTAATCCCAGCGCTAGACAACAAACTGAACATAAGCAGCCCCATCAAAAGTATGAGGACTTGGGGGTACATAGCATATCACCCAATACACAGGTCAACTGGGCCTTGGGTCCAGGGATGTACACATGCTTTTGGTGGCCAGATACTGGAACTCTGAAGCCAGGACAACCAGGCTCCAGGCAGGTGGGCACACAAATGCCTTTGGAGGATGGAGTAATCAGTGAGACCAGCAATGAGGAAGTGTCAGAAGTAGCAGAGAGAAGCCAGCAGTTGGATTCTGGGGAACTCCACCAACAGAAGACCAGTCCCACCATTCAATTCCAGAGTCTAAGACCAACTCCATACCCAGTGCATTTCTGGGATCTAATATGGACTGTATCAAAGAACTGTAAACATCAGAGGTATTTTATTACTTTTATTCTCCCCGTTTTTATGATCAGCTATCCCTTTTTTGTCTAGTAGGATTTCATCTTGTTTTGTTTTGTTTTAGAGTTTGTGTTATTTTTGTTTTGGAACTTTTTTTCCTCTGCTTTTTTCTCCTTTCTTTTCTTCTTCTCTTTTTCATACACCTCTTTTTCCTTCCTTTTTCCACTGAGTGTGTTTCTTTCCTTTCTTTTTTGTTTTCTTCTATTAATCCTCTTTTTCTCTTTCTTCAACTACTTCTTGAATTTAAACTTTCAGGTGTATAAACATTGTTTCTTCCTTTCTGATTACTCCTTCATATTTTATTTCATTCTTTTCCTCCTGTGTCTTCCAGTTTTCCAAAACTCGGGTGATCATCCTTTGGCCTCTAGCTTTGACTCTGCTATATTTGAGCCCATTAATCACTTTATCATGTCCCCTATCCATCATAACCCACCTGCTCCCTGCAGTAGAGAAAAATTACTGCACTGAGGAGAAAAATCACTGAATACAAATACATGCTGTATGTTTGATTTTGCTGTGTAACTTTAGAGTTTGATCCTGTGGTCACAGGTAGCAGGTTAATTGTTATCATGCTTTGTCAGTAGTTAAGCTGTACTTGAAATTTTTGTTATTACTAACTGTACTACTTTAGCCAGGATGTCATATATATTATAGTCAGTTTTCTCCCCTGTATGATAACACTGTGATTGTATGTGGTCATAATCCTCACCACAGCCAATACCAAAGGGTGTTGAGCAGAATAGTAACTTTGCATCCTTTGCAACTTGGGAGGGTATGTTCTTGGGATAACTATAAATAACTGCCTTCATCTAGAGAACATCCCTGAAGAACAGACAACCCCTAGGAAAGTCTCGACACTAGTGATAAATCTATCTATCATAGGAAGTTGGCAAGAATCAGCATACAAAACAAAATAAAAGAAAAAATAGAAAATGATGAGACACAGAAGGAAAATGCAAGCCCAGACATCCAGCCTAACTAGGATAAGCCCAGAACTCAATGAGACAGATGAAAGTGGAAGTCAAACACTGGAACTTTCTGAAATAATAACACAAGTGAAAAAAACAAGTGGAAAAGGCTATAGAGAAAATAATCTCTCAGGTACAAAAAGAAATAATGCTTACAATCAAAGATACTAGAGAAGACACAGATGAAATAATAGATGAGCTTAGAAAATTGATGGAAACATAAAATGGTCAACTGAGGAAAGAAATGGAATCCATGAAACAGATCCAAACAGAAATCCAAGAGACTAAAACCTCCACTGAAAGTATATGTCACAGTCTGATTGAAGGAGAGGATAGAATTTCAGACCATGAAAACAGAATTGCAGTTAAAGATCACAAAAAGAAAGAAACCTTAAAACAGCAACAGGCCATGAAAATCAATCCAACAGCTACAAGATGAAGCAAAGAAGAATAACATAAGCTTGCTTGGGATCAATTTGATAGCTTGAGACAACACGAATGCCATAAATAAGTCTTCACAGAAATGATGACAGCAAGTTTCCCAAGCATGAATAAATTATTTGACATAAAAATGAATGAAGCATATAGAATTCCAAATAGCCATAGCCAATATAAAGCTACACCAATACATATAATAATTGAGATTACAGAAATTCAGGACAAGAAGTGAATGCTGGGACACAGAGGTATGCAGCCCAGCCCAAATCAGCCCAGGACCCCAGAGTTGCTCACCGGGAACTGAGCAACATAGCTACAGGGACCTGGAGAGCTTGGGCCCCCCCCCAGAGTCCAGAGTGCACTCCAGCTGCATTCTTCAGTGGAGCGGCTGGAGCGTGTGCCATCCCACACCTCTGGTACAGACCCCACCGCCCAGCAGGGTTGCTTCCAGCACTGTAGGCTTGGGACCTGCCTGGGATTGCCCCGCAGGCATAGCTGTTGGGCTGAACTTGTGGACAGAGCCATCGTCGGGTCTGCCTCACTCGCACTGCCCCACCTACCTCGCTGATCAGGAGGCCTAGGCCCCCACCCAGTGAAGGAGGAGGCTCCACCAACACACCCCGGGAGGCCGCCCTTCCTTGCTGCGCACGGGACCCAGCCTACCGGGTCCCGCGATCCTGCACGCCACAAGAATCAGCGCAAAACTCTGGGAAATGCAGGCCAGCTGCTCAGGACACAGAGGTATGCAGCCCAGCCCAAATCAGCCCAGGACCCCAGAGCTGCTCACCGGGAACTGAGCAACATAGCTGCAGGGACCTGGAGAGCTTGGGCCCCCCAAACAGAGTGCAGAGCACACTCCAGCTGCATTCTTCAGTGGAGCGGCTCAAGCGTGTGCCATCCCACAGCTTGGGTGCAGACCGCGCCACCCAGCAGGGTTGCTCCCGGCACTGTAGGCCTGAGACCTGCCTGGGCTTGCCCTGCAGGCATAGCTGTTGGGCTGAACTTGTGGACAGAACCAGGGTCGGGTCCGTGTCACTCGTGCTGCCCCGTCTAGCTTGATGGGACCTGGAGGCCTTGGTCCCCACCCAGTGAAGGAGGAGGCTCCACCAACACGCCCCGGGAGGCCGCCATTCCTTGCTGTGCACAGGACCCAGCCTACTGGGTCCCGTGATCCTGCACGCCGCAAGAATCAGCGCAAACCTCAGGGGAATGCTGGCCAGCCTCACAGAACACAGAGCTACATAAATTCCAGAAGAAACTGACAAAACTAAAGACCAAGAGGCAGTCTCAGTCCCCCAGCCCACAAAGAACAAACCCAAGAGACACTGAAATGGAAGACAGTGGGAGTCACACAAATGGACTTTCTGAAATGATAGAAAATGCAATAAAGAAACAGCTTGAAGAAGCTATAGAGAAATTCAAATCAGAAATATTCTCTCAGCTAAAAAATGAAATGACAATCATTATTAAAGAAATGTTGTGTGTATCTAAAGAAGAGCAAGATAAAAACATAGAAGAACTTAAGAAAATGATCGAAACCTTGAATGAACAATATAAGACACAAACAGAATGCATGAAACAGATGCAAAGGGAAATGCAAG
>RJWM01020283.1:0-37324 GCA_004363535.1 Dasyprocta punctata
TGATATTTTCCACTTTCTTAAATTTTGTCTAAATTTTAGTTGAATGAAAAGAAAACTTTGATTATCAGAAACTCATTATAATAAAGTTTCATTACTTTATTCCTGTCCTAAAACTAGATAATGTTTTGTTTAGGACAAATACTAACTCTAATGCTTTAAGCCTTAGATTTAATCCCAACAAAAAACAATTACAAAATTTTGAATACACATAAAATTTTCACACAAAAAATTCTTAATTTGCCCTTTTTATAAATAATTTTTTCTATTAGTGTAGCATGTTATTTGTGATTATAGTGAATTTTAATGTTTAAAGGAGCAAGTCACGAGAAAATTCAAGATAAATGACATGCACATTATAGCAAAATTCAAGAGAATAGCAAGACTAACCATACAGGAAAAGGGAAATTACAGAAATATAGAAACATTAAATCATCTAAATGGCTGCAGTTTTGCAGGCTTCCAGATCCATAGTTGACACTTTTTTTTTTTACTCTTTGACTTAAGAGGCATAGTTGAAATTCAGCCTCTGTGGAAAACATGGGTATTTAAATCATCCTGATCATAGGTTTATATGGTTTAGAGTTATTTATTTTATCTTTATTTCCACAAATGTATTTTCTGTCCCAGCAAGACTAATCAGCTTATGATGACTGTAGAATAATATACATACTGCCAACAACATTTTGTTTAAATCAGTTTCTCATGAGAGAATTCACCTCTAGCCTCTGTCACCAGTCTGCATGCTTCCTGTCCTTCAAGAATTTACGATGGACTTGTTTGTACCAGAAGTCACCATGGATTATATTGAAATGTAGACGCTTCATTCCTCTGACCATCAAGCTTTCATGCTACAGAGGTACACAGAGTAATTTCTTTAGACTCTGGAATTTCACATGAAAAAGTTTAAGTAGATGGGGAATATGGAGAAAATATATGTCAATTTTTTCATAATATTTTAGAATATACCCAGTAAAATCATAGAATTAGGTGGATTACAAACTCTCCCTAGTCCACAGAAATATCAAAAATTAGGACTAAATTGATAAGGACAACTTTGCCAAAACTCTGAAAAGTAGGTTAATGTTTGTTACAACCAAGTGAATGCTCATGTAAGGAAAGAGCATGTCAAAAATGAAAAAGAAAAATACATATGATGTTTTTAGCAACAGTTATCACACCACCTCCCTGCTGAAGTGGCATCCTTAAAGAGGTAGGATCTGGAAACCTAGAGTCTTAGTATTTGATTTTAGTCCCTAGTTCCTGGGAAAACAGAAAAAAAAATCCACAAATTATCCTATAATTATCTTAATATCTCTTCCTATCTGCATGGTGGAAGAGGGGCTTGATAAGTGGAGAACTGATACTTGCTTATATTGCATCTAACTAGGAGCATAGGTGGGAAAAGTGACAAATTGCTGGAAAGTCCTCTAAAAAGAGGCAACAGGGATCATCTAAGGTTTGAGAGGAAATTCTTTGGAAAATTAGGGACATCTGGGCATTCAGGAGAATTTAGAAAGTCACTTACATGTCTAGTGCACAATGTGTGCTTAAGAAACGAACCATGGCCATTGAAGATTTTGCCATGGAATGATCCTCAGACTCAGCAGTAACCTTGGCAAAGCAAAGAGTCATGGCAAAAGGCCAGTCTGCATGACTGAGTGTCATGTTTCTTGTTACTTCTACACTCTTCTTGTTATTTTGTTTTATTTATTTATGTATATTTAACTCATGACTTTTAAGGAAATCTCTGTGAAAATATTATCCAAACACAAGATGAATGATGGCATGTGATATGACCTGACCACACATGCCAAAGTGCACAATTTTATAATAATTTGAAAAAGTCACTAAACAAATAGACTGTTCAGTCTCCAAAGGTAAAACATAATTCCAAATCTTGGGTAAGGAGAAGACTATGATTTCTAGAGTTCACAATAAATAATCAAATCACAATAAATTTCGCAAATCCCCAGTTTTTAATAACAGCAATCAGAAATCTCAAGGTATACAAAGAAACAAAACCAAATGTCCCAAGAAACTACAACGGACTGTATGTTTGAATCTCACAAATGCAGATTTAGAACCCAACTCCTAATGCGATGGTGTTGTTGGCAGGTGAGGCCTTGGAAAACAATGAGACCATGAAGGGAAATGCCTCATACACGGGGTCTGGGCAGTTACAAGAAACATGAGAGCTTGGTAAATGAAATTAGTAATAATTGCTTAATTGCACAATACCTGTCCAGAGTGTGAACAGTGTTTGAGAAAAACACATTGGTAATGATTGAACAGCATTCATAAATTACATTCATATATTATTACATGATAATTGTACACATACATACAATTCTTAACTTGCTAGTTCTTAATCTAATTCTTAATTCTTTAATTCTTAGTTCAGTAATTATTAATTTACTTATGATTATAATGCTGTACTAACTCATGAGGTTTGGTTTAATTGTGATTTCACTTTGTCTTGTCTAGAATCGGTTTAAAACTAGACAAAAAAATTCCAATATATTTTCTATTGCAAAGTATATTCACACTCCAACAGTTATAAAATATTCATAATCAAGTGTGATGTATCACTTAAAGGAAAGTCCTCAACTTTTATAAAGAAAGAAGAGTCCTAATAAGAAAAAATAAATAATTTCACTGTGAAACATGGTGGAATTAATGATTGCTTTTCTCTTGAAAAGCAGGAAGGAGACACAACAGAGAAGAGTTGTTTTTCTCACTTCACAAAATGCCG
Organism: Dasyprocta punctata; assembly: GCA_004363535.1. NCBI lineage: Eukaryota > Metazoa > Chordata > Mammalia > Rodentia > Dasyproctidae > Dasyprocta > Dasyprocta punctata. The sequence continues at coordinate 2,753 of RJWM01020283.1, forward strand.
TAGTTTTCATTTCATGTCTACTCCAGCCATAGTTTAAGGCTCAACTTCATGCTGTGTGTGGATTCCCTCAATAAATCATTCCACAGTGAATTCTCTGTCCATTTAAGGAGATTGTTTCTCACTTGGCTGTTAATTTACAATGCCTTATTTTCTTTGTAAATATTATAATGACAAGAACACAAGTGTATCTACAGTACAGCATTTTCTATTTTACATGCACTACATGCGTGAGTTCATGTAATGCCCAAAAGTTTTCTGGAGTAGGCAAAATTAGCTGCACTTTACAAAGAATGGTGTTCAGTTCAGAAATGCTAAATTCAAGTTCATACAGCTAAACAGTGTTAAAACCTAGATATAAATATCTATTTTGAAACAGTTCCTGAAGCATTATAGGTCTTTCAAAACAAATATACAATGCTATGCTTTACTATGCTATTCTGTGAAATCCTTACTCAATTAGTGTGTTGGACTTCATTGTAGGGTAAATGTCTCCCTCTAAAAGACATGTGGAAGTCCTAACTCCTAATACTGCAGTGTGACCTTACTGGGAACTAGGGTCTTTATAGGAGTAAACAAGTTAAGATGAGGTCATATTAAATTTAGAATGAACCCTAATACAATATGACTTATGCTTTTATGAGGAGGCTGAAATACATGGTCATACAGAGAAAACAATTTCATAAGAATGAGACAAAACAGATCAGAGTGATGCATCTAGAAATCAAGGAAACTTAAGAATTACTAGCACCCAGCAAAAGATAGAAAAAGAAAGAGAAGAATTCTTTCCAAGAAACTTCAGAAAGATTATGGCCTTACACATACCTTATATTCATATTTATCAGCTTCAAAACTCTGAGAGCCTAAATTTCTATTATTATTTTAAAACAAGCAGTTCATGGTACTTTATTATGGCAGCCTTCAGAAACTAGTAACATGCTACAGTCTATCATCACTTAATTTAGGACTCTAAATTCTTTTAATTCACAGATTTTCATTTTGTGAATGTTTCTGTAGGTTGGCACAATTATGCTGATATTAAAAGGAAAATTAATTTCTTAGTGTATTTAAGACTATTGGTATAATTTAGCTACACATAATGATCACATTCACATGCCTGTACATGATGTATCTTCATTATTCTTTTTTTTTTTCACATTCCCAATACCTACTTTCAGAACTCTTCCCCTCCCAGTTCACAAAACTTTGTTTTCATTTTGTCCTTCTTTTCTCAACTGAACCACATGGAATTCACACTCGGGATCTTCATACTGACTCCCCCAAACCGGTGCCACCCTTGAGTGCTAGGCTCCCTGGTGTACAGTGTGAAAAGTGCTTTCATTTAATATTCTTATATGATTCGTTTGGAAGCTGAAGCCAAAAGGCCTTCTTCCCCTTGTACTATAAAGTCACTTGGACAGGCAGTGGGCAAAGGCAAACTCCTTCCCACTCCAATATGTTATTTTACCACGGTACTTGTTTTCTACACTATGCTGGGGTGCAATTAAGAGACTAACTTTTAGAAATAGCTCTTATTGATATTCTCATCATAAACATAATACTGTTCCTCTCAAGAAAATTTATTAAAACGGTAAAACAAAGAAATGGAAAGTCTATAATTAACACTCTATAAAAACTCCTAAACATATAACCACTTACCCGCCAAATTAAACCCCATGATCTCTCTGCTGCCCAGTAAGACAGCAATCTCATCGTCAAAGGTAAGCAATTAGTTCAGCAGGCAGAATATATTTACGCAAATACAATGCTTGTTTTCTCTCTTGTTCTCATAATCCATGAGGCTGTAAAAATTCTCTTTTCACTCAAAACTATTTACATTCCTCAGCCACTGATTCTCTTATCTCCACTTTGTTTACAAAACCTCACTTACCAACCTCACCAGAAACCTTGCCATTTATCTACCTTCTACTTTAAACACTCCCCCATTTTTATATTATGCATTACAAAATCCAATAAACTTTCCCACAGAAAAATATCTACCCACGATATTGAAGCAACCTAAGAGGTATTCTATTGAATCTTGTCATTTGTACAATACACATATACTAGTTTGATTCAGATTAGTCAGAAACATTTTCTATCATCACTAATTGTCCTTCTAAAGAGTTTGTTCTATTTATTCTTTTAAACTACATTTTTCTTATTCTGAAATTAATATCAGAGATAATTAAACTTTATATAACACAGAGGAAGTCATGATTCACGCTTTTAAAACGTATCTAGGACATTTTAAAGGAAAAAATATCATATATTGTTAAATTCTAAACAATGCAAGAGTAAAAGAGAATTCTTCCCTCTAGATGATGAGAATTTAAAGATGTTTCACTTTTATATGTAAAAAAAGAAACAAAAAATCCCCAGAAAATTTTAAATACATGAGTGGTTCTGAACCTTGAAAAGCTACGTAATGAATCATGTTACTGCTCTTTTTCTATTTATTTAAGAGAAAATGGACACAGAAAAGAGAAACAAAAAGCAAAAGAGACAAACAACAACATCAAATCTGATATGATAACATTATAGGTTTACAAAATAAGATAATTGAAATTTGACAGTAGTTGTAATATTGCATATCATTACCTTCAAAGGGGTTGTTCAGATTAACAGATATAGACATGTAAAACTGATCTAATCATATGAGTATTAACTGTTCTTTTTCAATACTAATGCATTTAGTAATATAGTCATTTTAACTGTCCTATTGCTCTTAAATCTGCTGCAAGACAAAAACTTGCAGGAAGATGGGAACAAATTTTCCAGTGCAGGAAGGAGGAGAATGAGCACTTGCTTATCTGGTGTAGGTGAAACTGAATGTATACAACTGGGAGTCAGAATGAGCAACTGGAAAATTTTTGAAAGCTGCATTTGGGCTATTAGAAAACTGTGATGACTCTGAAGGTCACAGAATATTGGGTGATTTCACACTCCACTAAATTACTAATTGAACATTTTTAGTGTGCATTTACTGAAAAGATCAAAAAACAGTCCTACAAAGGTTGTGAATATAGTACAGACCTGAAAGAGGAGAGAGGCATTTGTATTGAAGAGAAAAGAAAAGGCATCTGTACCTTTCTCCTCTGTATCCTTTATGGAATGAAAACTGCAATATGAGACAGAACTGTGCAAAATAGTGCAACATAGCCAATAGGATCATGGATGAGCTAAAGAAGAGGAAATAAGACGTAAGAAGAAAAGCCAGGATACTATGAATGCCTAAGACCAAAGCTTGATCAAACCAACAGAAAATTTCCCTCATTACTGTCAAGCTTTAAATTACAAATGACAGTTGAAAACTGTAGAGAAGGACAGAAAAATAAGAACAAGCAAAGAGCTTCTCTGAGGAACAAGGTAAAGGGAAGACCAAGACTCAGAGTGAAGCAAACTGATCCACCCACTGTTTTGGCAAACTGATCCACACACTGAACATTACTGCAGGAATAGATACCCTTTAGTGCACTGATAAGAACCATAGCAAGCTTATACCTCAGTTCAGTCCAACTTCTAAGTAGACTAACTCAATCCCCTCCACTGAGGACATAAAGAAGAAAAGGTGTAACCACTTCCAAGCTGTCACGATCACCTTTCTCTGAACTGAGACACAAAACTCAAACTTAAAGGAGTTAAGTTTCAGAGGTCACAGTCCATGCATAGTCAACAGATCCCAGGGAAAAATGGCACAGTGTAAGGGCCAGCTGGCAGGGGACAGCTGCCCACATCATGCCTGCCAGGAAGCAGAGAGCAAGTGGGTAAGTATGGAGGAAGATGTACCCTCCTAGGTCACACCCCAGTGACCCTCCTCTAACCAGGCCCCACTTCCTAACAGTGCACTCAGATGCTGAATCAATCACCTTCCAAAAGCCCTGCCTCTGAGCTCTGAGCTCACCGTGGACATTTTAGATCTAAAGTCTAACACAGCATAAAAAGGAAAATATTTACTTTAATCTGTGTTGTTTTACATGAGATAACAAACTTCCACTATAAAATACAAGGTATACAAAAATGTATGAGAAACCCTACTCCTACATGACGCAGTCATATAACCAGATTTTAAAGTGACACAAATACTAGTATTTATACAAAGAATTTTAAAATATCTGTGGTTGATATGTGAAAAGATTAAAGATAAAATGTTGACAGTATGCGTGATTGTATGGACAAGTGCACTAGACAAGTCGAAAAACAAAATTGAATAGAAATTCTAGAAATTTAATACACAGTAACAGAAATAAATGTCTTCACACTCATCAGTACAGCTAAGACATGCAAAGGAATGAACAGTGAGCTAGAATTAAGTCAGTAGAAATGATGGAGATTTAAATACTGAAAAGCAAATAAAAATACCACAAAATTCCTAACAGCTGAATGACAATTTCATATGAAGTAATTTATTTGCAATTATGATGTCATAAGGAAAAGAAAGAATAGGCAGAATAATTACTATAAGAAACAGTTTCTGAAAATTTTCCATAATTTTGAACTGCACATACAAGTCTTAGAGAACAGTGGTTAATGTGCTTTTGCTTTTATAAACCAGTTATATGCAAACTGTTGGAAACAATACAAAAAAGGTCAAAAAAGAAGGAGGACAAAAATCATATGGCATATGAATAAACAAATATATAAATAACAGCCAATTCTTTGTCTAAAACCATACAAGCCAGAATACAATCAATCTAACATGATAAGTACAAGTTCCATTAAATGAAAAGTAAAAGTTATAACGATTTGCTTCTTTTAAGCACAACTAGGTTTCTCTGGAATCAAATAAATTCAACATGAATTTGGTGTTTTTAAACCAACTGTAAATGTGATATGTCAATAAATATTGAATAATTTTCTCTCATTTTGGTGTAAATCCTCCAAGACAACCACAGGAAGAACATAAGCCAACAAAGGAGAAATGTCTGGTGATATATAGGCCACTTCTAGATCCATAAGCAAAACAAATGATAGCTCTTATTTAAAGTCAAAGTTTTCAGATAGTTTGTTTTGAAGTTATAACTAATTTAAAAAGTGAATTTAGTAAGAATCATCCAAAGGATCGTTTTGGCATTTGGATACCACTTTTGTTTCAATTTTTTATAGCCTTACATCTTGAAAGTTCTTGGCACAATGTTTCTATAATCTCTATTTTATTTTGAGATAAACTTTCTGTATCAAAAAGCCTATTTAGCTTCACCAACAACTAATTTGTCAAAACTCTTCTCTCCTTGTGTTTACTTTCATTGCTTTTAGTAACAGAAAACAGTTTTACATGATCCATCGCTCTGAAGGATTAACTGAAGCAAGTTTCCTGGAAACCTGAGTTATTTTACCACTGATTCACTGTAACAAATTGTAAACATTATTCAAATTTGCAGCCCATGGAAATACATCTGGGAAATGTACCTTTCATTTATATTGAGTGTTTTTTCCTACCTTACTAGCCTTTTGATACGTGTCATATATACTTTTAGAAATATCTAAAATTGAAATGCAGTAATTGCAAATCTCAAAATCTAAAATTGAAATAAACATTCTAATAAAGCAGTTGGAATTTTCAAGCACCAACTGCAAGTTGGGAAATTACTGAGAGGTGCTGTATAAAAGGGGGACGGCTGTGGAATTGTTACAGCACTGTAGATCAAAAGCAGAGCCTCATGGTCACCAAGCAAGCACTCTACCACTTTCCCTGAACCCAAAAGTGGCTCATTTTAAACCCACACTTCTCTTTTTACCCCTGTGGTCTCTTAATTCTTAGAATAATCTATCCTTGCAATTTTTTTTTTTTTTAGCTATAACCTACTTTCTGATGTCACACGTTATAGGCAGAAAGCAAGAAGGAATAGCTTAAGTAAAGATGTCAGGAAATGACAGTATTTTGCCCTGTAATAACTATATATCAAATATACATAATCAAAACTGAACTAAAATAGGAATCATATTCTTTAATACTTTTCCTTATTTCTATGTTCTCAATTAACATTAGTGAGGTAAGATATAAGATAAGATATACAACTTTATTATCTCAGTTTTTGTGTTATGGCATTCCTAGGTCTGTTCATTAGTTACAGTAAATTTAAGCCAAACTATGTGATGATTCCAGATAGCCTGAACAGGAAATAGATTTCAGTTATTTCCAACAAGTTATGCTACTAAACTTTCAAATAAACAAAAAATTAGTTTCCTACAAAATCATGACAATTGTTAACTCATTCTCAATTGATCCCACCAAGTATGAAGTTCTCTAGAAATGTATCTCATTAATAACCTGGAGTTCATACAATTGTGAATGAATAGTTATGGTACCTACACACAGTGAGATGAAGTCATGCATTAAATGTGATTGCATAAAGACATTCAGCACAAAATAATATTCAACACATATTAAGTAAAAATAACAACAATACTTCAAAGTACTATTGACATGGATGTCTACCGTAAGGATTAAATAGTAGAGTCTAGTTCACCCTCAAATCCAACAATAAAGAAACATAATAATGCTGTACAAAACCTATGAAAATCAGTTTTCAGACATTGAACAATAAACTGTGAAGGACTATGATTTTGAAAAGAAAAGCTGGAGAAATTGTTTCTGACTATGAAGAGTGTTACAAAACCATTCCCAGAGCCTGCCATCTGAGGTGACATATCATGATTCCTTCAGAAGAAAAATCATTGATGCAGCTGGTCGCCATGATATAAAATTCAACACAAAATCAAAGTTACAAAAATTCTGAATGCAAACCTGAAAATCAGCAAAAGCAATATGCATGCAATTTTGCATGTTGTAAGAAGATCTTGAGGAAACATGAGCAGCTAAAATTCCACCAATACCAGCATTACAATGAACCAGGATTCAGACGTAATCAGTCAGGATCTGGAAAACACTTTGCTTTGCTCAGCAGATTGAAATGAAGTAGGAGAGTCCAAGGGATTACGTATGACAGAAAAGATATCCCACTGAGGCCAAAACGTGAATGGAGCTTCTTGACACAGATGTGAGAAACGTTTTAAATACAGTTTCATATGAAATATGAGGAAAAAATGTGAAGAATGTCTCAGAATCATGATATATATCTCTGAAAACATTCAGTAGCAGTGATCATCCTAAATTATATACATATTATACATGAAAACTGAAGTTGTGGTAGAAATTTCACAACTGTGTTTAATCCCCAGAACCATACTGACTTTTATGGATAAAAATACCCTCTTCTATGTGTGAACATCTGGTCTGTGGCAAAAGTTTGCAACGAAATAAAGTTGGCATGAATCTCTCTCTCTCTTTCTCTCTCTCTCTCTCTCTCTCTCTCTGTCTCTCAAATTAATGATATTTTGACAAATTAAATTTGCCTCTTGCAACATTATATCTATGTTTCCCTAAAAATGAAACAAAAGAAAGATTTCTCTTCATTAAAAGTAGAGAGTCACTGCCCTGTTTTAAAGCCTAGGCAATCTCTTCAGTTGGCACTCTCAGCTAAGCACCAAATTACTTTATTTAAAGAACTACCATTTGAGCTTTGCTATATTCTCTCAGAAGTACAGTGTGCATTTTTATTTGTTTCTATTTTGAGATCTAGGTCTCACTATGTTGCCCAGCTTGGTAACGAACACCTGAAATGAAGTGATTCTACGGTCACTTCCAGTGCTCATCAAACACACTACTGTGCCCAGCTGAGCAGCACATTTTTCTTTATCAAAATCCCTGATAGAATTTTCAAAGGAAATTTCTAGTGATACAAAACCGTGAAAGTTATATTCTAAAACAAATGATCCCATAATAATTTATACTGAACAAAACAATTAATGAACTTTAAAAGACAGTTACTAAAACTATCCAAAAATAAAACAAAGACGAAAGGCTAAAAAGATAAACAGAGCACCAGTCCACATTGTATTTCACATGACCAAATGTATTTCAGTTATTAAGAAAGTCTAAATAATGACCTTTGAAGAAAAATATAAACTCCCGTGTTCAAGGAAATCAAATATGTGCTATCAAAGACATATGGAAAAACAACCACAATGAAGCCCTGAATCACATAATAAGTAAATTTTCTAAAATGAGAATAAAGTAAAACATCCCCAAATCAGTTACAGGCTACAATGAAATATAGAAATAATAGCAGCAAAAAAGGAACAATGAGGCAATATCTCTAAAGTATTGAAGAAAAAAAATTAGTTTGCTTCAGTTTATGTGCCCAATAAAATACACTTGAAAATTAAGGGCAACATACAGACTTTTTTCAGATACACAAAACTAAAACGAAATTATTATCAACAGATCTATACTGTCAGAAATGCAGGAAGGCAAAAGTAATAACACTTGGAAATTGTGAATCCACGGGAAAAAAAAAAGTAGCCTACACTGAAACTACATAGGTAAATACAGACTTTTGTGGATATCTAAAATTTTTCAAATATAGTCTTGAACTAGGGCAGTGATGAGTACCTGTATCCCCAGAAAGCAACTCAGAGGCCGAAGCAACAGGATGATTTAAACCAAAGAGTTTGAGGCCACCCTGGGAAACAGTGCAAAACCATGTCACTAATATTAAAATATTATATAATTGATGAATACTCAATAGTCATAAAATAGTAAATATATAATAAATACTTAAAACAAAAACAAAGTATTTGTCTCTTATTGTATATAAACACATGCTGTGGTAGCATATACATAATTATCTTTCTGTATATTGCTTATGAACAACTGCAATTTCAAAGTTTTATATTTGGGCAGTAGCATCAAAATTAAAATACTTAGAGCTGAAATATACATAAATGCATAAAAGTAAAAAGAGACTTGATAGTCCTATACTCTGAGAAATGCAAAATGTCAGATAGAAATTAGAAGAAAAAAAAGTGGAGTTATGTTGTGTGCATGGATTCAAAAGCTAAATATTATTTACATATGAATTTTCTCTAAATTAATCTATAAATGAGTAGAAATTCTATTAACATTCCAACACATATTGAGTGAAGTAAAACTGATTTCAAAACACATGTAAACATGACAAAAAAAATGGAATAGTCAGAAGTAACTTAGACAAAACACAGAAAATTTGAATGAATTCTACTGCCTGACATCAACATGTATTATTTTAGAAAAAGAGGGTGATATTGGCACCTAAGTAAAAAGTCAAAGGAGTAAAATAAGGTGGTTGAAGATGCACAGAACACAATCATCTTACTTTTTACTAACTTGTGTAAATCCAATTTAGGGAGGTAAGAAGAATTTTTAGAAACTTTTTCTGGATATTTGAGTATTTGTACTTAAAAGCAAACTATTCTTATAACACAAAATACAGAAATTGATACAAAATGTATTATATTATCAAACAGAAAAGTCCATACTATAAAATTTCTAGAGCAAAGCATACAAGAAAATACTTCTGATTCTTAAGTTTAGATACCTTAAGCTTAATTTAAGTTGAATATATTCCATTTGGTAAAAAATGAATGCATTACATTTCTTTGAATCTAAGAACTTTCCTTGTCAAAAAGCAATGTTAAAGTAATGTAAAGATCAGTCAGAGAGAAGAAGAAACTATTTGAACATCACATATCACAGGATTTGTATAAAAATATTTCTCTCAAATTTCTATAACAAGAAGACAAAAATTCCAAGTTAAGATGGGCATCTAAAAAAAAGAAAGAGCATGTAAACAACACTTACAACAATGTCATTAAAATAGAGAAATAAATTAGTTTTAATATAAAAATACCAATTGATAATGAAACTATAGACACACATGCACACAGAAATACATGACTGACTGTGTAAATGATAATGTCCTTGGTCAGAGAAAATCAGATTGTAAAAAATTACCTTTCTTTATTTTCCCCATTTCTTCCAGTGCTTGCTTGCTTGCTCGCTTGTTTGCTTTAAAAAAAAAAATGAAAAAAAAGTTTCAAAACAAAATTACTTTTCCCTTTAAATTGACATGAGACTGAAAATGATCACAGAAAATTTTAATTTATATTAAAAGGAAAAAGTAAAACAAAAACAGTTATACAGTATTACAGGAATAGTATAGTTTGCACACTTCTTAATTTAGACTAATTTTTAAAATTTAATAGACTATGTAAAGTAAGAACTCTCAAATATTTTCACTATAAAACTTTTGCATTTTTCACCATAACTACTGCTTTAGCTAACTTGTTTTTATAAAGTTTATATTCCTTGACATTGGAGTATCTTAGCATTTAGATCTCATATTCTTTGAAAATACAAAGTTTAAAGGCAAAGTCACCAGGCCTGGAAACTAACAGGTACTTTCTGTAATACTCAACAGGGTTATTAATTTTGTGGATTTTACATACATTTTTTTCTTTAAAAAGTTTATTTTATGTGTCTCTCAAGTGACAGACATTTTGAATTCTATGTTTCATCTCTGAGCTGACTTTAACTATAGTGATGACTACATATACTGCTACACCAAAAAGTGTTCCTTTCCCTTCTTATCCTCTCCATCTGCTATTTAGCTGTCTTTGTCATCTGTGTAGATCTACACCAACAGTATGGTGTGCAACACTCATGCTTTTAAAATATCTTAAACATAGATTGAGAAAAACGGACACTTTAACAAAGAATGCATTATCAAATGACCTCTATGTGTAACACAGATCTCTATGAGTTGTTACACGTTTTAGGTAGCCAAAAGACAGCAATGACTTCCAAGGGGAGGAGACGCTGGAGAAGGATCAAAGGGAAAATAAACCCTGAAGAAAACCACTGCTGAACATTAGGTTGTCCTACACTTATCCCTAGTTCTGAGCCCCTTTCAAACATCCAGACATTTGGGGCAGGTAACATTTGGACAGAACCAGGAACAGGTAAATTTAAGACACAAGTTCTGAAAAAGTACATTCTTCACATGACAATGAGAAAAAGAGTTTTAAACAACAGCTAATGACATTTTGGTGAAAGAAAGTTTATTAGAAAACTGCTAATTTCCAGTAAGACCAGAAAAAAAACTCAGGTGTATATTGAAATATATAGATAGATAGATAGATAGATAGATAGATAGATAGATTATATATATATATATATAGAGAAATATATATATGATGGAGGAAAAGTTATATACATTATATACATGCATATATATATAGATATAGATATATATAACATCATATGTATATGATGGAAGAAAATTTCAAAAGTGTAATTTAAAATAGGCAATAAATAATGTGTGGAAATTGAATATCCACTTAAAACACATTAGAAACCTTCCCCACACCACTTTAAAAAACAAATTCCAGGTAATTAATGCAAGAAAGATTGGATTTCTAAGGAATTAGACAAGAATAAAAATTAATAATATATAAATTTAAGATGTAAATGGTGTATTCTAATGTAAAAAAACTTGAAGTCAAACTAAGTATCATCAAAAGGAAAATAGTAGAATAAAGACAAATACATATATACTGCAGAATTCTGTTGAATATGTAAAGCAAAAAGTGATTATTTATAAATGACATTAGAAGACCTTTAGATTGTATTTCTACCACACGTGATTCACAGAGCATTGCATACTGTGACAGTTAATCTTAATTGTTATTGGAGACCTGGCCTAAACCTTCAATCTCCCAAATGAGTATATGGCAAAGGTTAAAATAAGTGAGATAAGTGGAATGATTTTAGGGCTCCAGGTGGATCAAAACCCTTCTACAGAGTTTGAGACTCTGAGGGCTAAGACAAGACCTGTCTCCAGGCAGCCCATATTTATTTTTTCAGTCAAGGAAGGGATTACAATGGAAAACACAGGAAACTCAGCAGGATCTTGGGAGTGGTTCAAAGACTTTTCTAAGTAGCAGATTATGTTAATTTCAGAGAAGTATTTTGACCTGGAGTATAATCCTGAGATGACTCATGAAGGCATAGATGATCTTATGCTAAGAAGAGTCAATGGAAGGTCTCAGATGGGTGGTACCCATAATCCTAATCCTTTCTTTCATCCCACAGGAAAATACACAAAACCAGACACTGTGAATTTGTGGTTCCCAACAGACTGTCACCTTACTAGGTCTGAGAGAAGCCTATTAGATAAATAAAATACACTTCTTGCTGTGGCTGGGTGAATAATAAACACACGACCTTGTAGGCTATATTTAGTGTCTAGCTCTTTCTTCTTGGGCTCCTTCCCCTACTCGTTGCTTCCAGAATGTCATGAGTTGAGACGCTTACCTCCACCATGCCCTTCTGCTACGATGTTTCTTGGTGCCAGCTGACCATAGACTGAAACCTATGAAGCCATAAGTCAAACTGAATCTCTCCTCTCCAGCAATGCAAAGGTAACTGACACATGTGCAGTGTAATTCATGTAGTAAAAAAACAAAACAAAACAAAAAACAAACAAACAAACAAAAACTCTCCTATTGAAAACAGACCCACAAAAAGTGTGTGACCTGTGTAGTAGAATAAATTAGTCATCTAAAGTCTGGACATGTATAAACCAAGGGCTATATGAAATTACTTCTAGGAAGGAAGATAGGACTGCTTGAATGGTCAGTGCTACTTTCACTTCATTGGTAAGGTTTGACATTTTTATTACAACATTGTATGCAAATGATATTTCAATAATTGGAAGTAAAATCAAGTTTTGTTAATCATAGTTGCATTTATTTAAAATTATTCATGAAGTTAGAATGAAGTTTTGGATTAATTGGAAAGTTGAAAATGGGATACATTAGTGCAAAGAAACTTGGTTGTATTCTTGATGGTATTTTACATATTGAATATTCTGTTACTCTTTAAGTCACAGTCAATCTTCTTAGTTGAGTTTTTTTCTTAATAGATTTTATGGGATTGTACAAAATTGTATCAGAATATTGAATTCTAGGTGATTTAAAATGAATATTCTGCCAACTGGAGATTTTTCAGACTGCATCAATACAATACCATTGTACTGCAAATGCACTTGGTATAAAAGAACTTGTGAGAGTCCTGAAAGAAAGGCTCATAATAAAATTACAAGTAAGAATTTAAAGAAATACAACTTTGACTTCCATTGGTATGAACTGAAGAATTCTGAGAGTTTTGAGTTCCATCTATGTTCAATATATGAAAAGTATTTAATTTTGCTATTCATATGCCTAAATAATAATTATACTTAAATTCTATAAAATGCATACTGTTTTAGAATCTGGAATAGCAGCCAGAAACTAAGTCTTTAAAACTCAAAGAGATGGCTGGGGATATAGCTCAGCAGCAAAGAACCTGCCTGGCGAGCATGAAGTCATGAATTCAATTGCAGTACCAAAATAAAAACAAAAACAAAAAACTCAAAGAGATAAAAGTTTCTATATGAATTGTTATAGTACACAAAAAAAGTGATTCCATACTCTGGATAATTAGATCATCCCTGAAAATGGGAATGCATTTGAGTGCTTAGCAACCTGGATACAGCTCACACTACTTCTTTGCAGAGACAAACTGCCATATAAAGTCTAAGAACAGGAAATGCGATGTATATTGAAACCATACATTTAGGAAAATGGCTAGTTTGACATTTTAAAAATAGTGTTCATTTAACTAATAAAGATGCAGAAATTTTAGACATCCTCATTTCCTTCTAGTTGGCCACTTCTGTTTTCAGGGAAAAGTTAAGTGATATATCCCTACCATAAGGAAAGAAATCACTATAAGTCCACAGACTATTTGCTTCCACAAGAATGTAGATCCTTAGCACTTGTAGCATTTCATTTTATAGACTGGAAATTAAAGAAATATTTTCTTCAAAAGGAATTAATTCTTTGTTTCGCCTTGATCATCTCCAAGGAATTCTTGGTTAACTTCAAAACAATTTCATCTTGTTAAAGTTATGTATATAGGTGACTTACAACTGAGTCCCGAAGTACAAGCACACATCTGTGCGAGGATTTGAGGAACTGGGAAATTCACTGAGCATAACTCAATGCAGAATATGCCTGCCCTTTTTTTTCTGGAAAGAGGGTGGCAAGGAACCTAAAGAACTACAATAACAACAATAAAAATACTTGACTGGTAAAAATGAAATGAGCAATGTTCTCATAAATAACACTCTATAATCAGTGCTCTATTGCTCACTAAGAAAAAATATTATTACAGCATGTGGTTTTGAGCACCATGGCTAATTTTATTTTGGTATTTTTTTTTGTTAAGTTCTTCATATGCTTTTGAATAATATATTCTTAGACTTGATGGCAACAGATATTTATATTCAAGAATGACATTCGGGAAACGTCAATATTATAATTGAGGATATGTTCAGATGATGCTGATAATTTTGAAATGGTATGCAGAATTGGATCAAAGGTTGAGTGACATAATTGGTGGGCCACCTGACAAGCACTGAGAGCCTCGGTAAGTTGTCTTTGTTAGGATAAAGCCATGTAGTATAAAATTTGACGTAATGAAAAGAGAGAACTGAAAGGTACTATGTAGAATGCCCGCAACTCAATTGTTAGCCACCCTCCTACACAAGGTATGATCACAGCCACTGAGCCACTATTACTCTAAGACAGAAAGAGCTTTACATAAAGTATGAAGAGAAAATCTTTTTTAAAAAGAAACATAATGGAACTGTGTGTTGTCAAGGTGAAAAACCCCACGGCAGTATGAAATAGAAAAGATCTAATTAGAATGTGCAGTCTAACTTCTTGCTAACCTAAGATGCAGTTCCTGGGGAGGGGATTTAATCCCTAATTTTAGTCAAAGGGCAAATGTACAATTAAGCTAACACAAATGTCCCAGCCAATCATATAGGGGAATTCTATTAGACCTGGACTCCCTAAACTGCCACAGTTTAATAAGAAGTTCCGACTGCACCAAATTGCTGTTTGTCAGGCTGAAAAGAGCACAGCCAAATGCAATGCATTGTGTCAGAGGACACTTCAGTTGGAACAAAACGTGAGTATAAAATAGAGTACAGCACATAGAATTACTGCGGCTGAAACCTAGTTTTTGTGTTGTTCTTGTTGTTTTGCTTGTGCTTTTTTTTATAAGAAATTTTTTTAATTTATTTAAGAGAAAAAAGATACATATAACAAAGACAAAAAGTAAAAGAGACAAACAAATGACTAGAGTAAATGCACAAAAATGACATTGCAGGTTTACAAAACAGGATGATAGAAACTTGACAATGGTTACAATATTGCATATCATTATCTTTAAAATGGTTGTTTACATTAACAGATATAGACATGTAAAGTTGATCTAATCATATGAGTATTAATTGTTCTTTCTCAATAATGAATACATTCAGCAGTGTGTTCTTTTGAGTTATCTTACATATACATATATACAGATTTGTATCTTTTCCTTTTCCTTTCTCTCTTTCCTCCTTTTTCCTTCCCAATTACTTTTGCTCTTTGAGCTGTTTTTTACCCTTACATAGTATTTATTATAGATTTTGGATCATATATACTTTTTCAGTTTCTTACAGTAGGAAGACAATATGGTATTTCCACATGTGGATTTGATTTATCTCACTTATGAGTATGGTCTCAAGTTGTGTCTATTTACTTATAAAAGTCTCAATGCAATCTTTCTTAATAGCTGAGTAGTACTCCATTGTACAAAAATGCCACATTTTTTTGTGCTTTTGGTTTTAGCACATTGAAAGTATTTCATTTTTTTCCTCACTCAGAAATATCTTTGAAAGCCACTCTTGGAAGACCCCACTCATAGTGAGGTCATCACTCTAATAAAAAAAATGCATGTAACACAAAACTGCTAAAGTAAGGATGTTCCTGATCGTGGGAATGCTTGTGATAGTGGCATTTCTGTCTCCAAGTCTCTGTATGTGTTAAAGGACAAGAAAGAGGTGTGGCTACTCTTGAGTTTGTGACGCATTGAGTGGTGCTGGTTTACAGTTCCCTCCTTATAAATAGGCAGTTTCTTTCCTCCTGAAGATTAAGTTTGTTTTCTGACTGAGGAGGCTCATTGGCTTCTGTCCTCATGAAACCAGATCTTTAGAAAACTGGAATGACCAGGTAGCTTTGTAAATGAATGTGATCTGAGAAGATCAGCCTTAGCAAATGTGTTGCACTGCTTTTTCTATTTCATCAATTTCAATTACAGATCATATATATTCATTCACGTTTATCCAATATTTTAAGTTCTAAAATACTAAAACTGATGTCACCAAGGTTTCAGGAGATACAGAGTGCAAATTTTATAATTAGAAATCCAGTTTATTATCAAAATGTAAAGTTAATATGTAAATATATCTCAAAGAACATAAAATATGTGAAACTATGAATAAAATATTCAGAGGATACATCTTTTAAAAGACTTATATTACCTCAATCATGTAATGTCCCAATTTTAACATGTTAATAAAATCAGTTCATTTATTACATAAGAAGAGTAAACACTGAGAGATTATATGTCTTGTCAAAAATCAATCAAAAGGTAACAATTTTGAACTGAGACCTTGGATTCCTGAAACCAGTTGCTTAATTTATTTAATATTCATGGTTTATACATTTTTATATATGTATACATATTTGACCAATACAAAGTCTGTAATTTCATTAAAATAGAATGGACTGAATAATAAAATGGGATATATTTCATAAAATTTAACTCTAAACAAAGTTATTACTGTTTGGAGGACTCCAATTTATGTAGGGTTACATTTCAGTGTTCACAGAAGAAAGATAAAGATAAAAGAAAGAAATAAAAAGAAAATGACTTTGACAAAATAAAACAGTAATTGACATCAAACAAGTGATTTATCCAAAGTTGCATTCTCATCAAGTGGAACTTGTTAAGAATTCATTTCATGAAGCTCAATAAATACTGAAAGTCAACTGAATTGTCATTTTACCACTGAGAACATTTACACTTTTTTTTCCTGCCTTGATAACACAAAATAGAACTTTTCTTTAAATGGAAATTCGTATTGCCTTCATTAATTAAAGGCTGTTATTGCTACCTTTGAGAAAATTTCTTGCCTATTAAAAATAATCTTTCAGTATTGAAAGTGTCTACTCTCAAGATGTCAAAACAAAGTACCTAAAAACACTATTGAGAAACTTACTTTATCCTGTAAGCATTTCTATGAAAATAACCTTTGTTTTGAAACATAAAATTCTACACCTTTTAGACACTTGAAATATGTTCATTTCACCTTCTAGACTACTGCTAAACATTTAATCATCACCAAAATAAATATTCCAAAATCATTTTCTTTTGAAGAATAGTAATAAAATTTTATGTTCTATGGTTCACATTGAGAAAAACCTAAATTTTAATACCAATTTTATTGCATAGTAATTTAGCTAATTTCATCCCAAGTATTTTGCTATACCATGGAAATAGTTGCTCTAAATCTGATATATTTTGAATAATGAGTGAATATATTTGAGACAGTTCATTATAATTGACATATAGACATTCATAAATAAAAGTAATAAAATAACTTACTAATATCATTATGCTTGTTTTTGCTATGAGAACCTATGATTCAAATTTCCACTGGTAATCTCTCTTTTAGTTAACTTGCCTGATTCTGGTGTAATAACTCATGCTTCTAGTTGTGTCATTTTAACTTATTTTAGTTTATCCAAAGTCATATACTTGGACTATGGTAAATATGTATCAGGTTTTCTTCTTTCTTTCATATATATCTTTGTGCTTCACAGAACTGTGGGCAGTTGTATTTACACATAGTTTTTAGTGATAAAATAAAATTATGAACATTTGGTTAAACAAGTTCTTGTAAAATAATATAATAAGTAGAACATTATGAATTATGTCATTGATGCTTTTGGGAAGATGTAACATAATTTTTTTCGTGTACAAAGAGTCTTTCAATAAATATCAATACATATTTTATGCTTTAATGTTTGTACACTTTGGAGATAAAATGGCTCTGTCACACAACTGCTGTTGCATGCTATCCTCAGCACTTTTTGACCATTAAGAGATCATCAGCGTTAAACTCTTAGGCATATTGAAAACAAAGAGAGCAACACTCGTCCATTAAACATTATGGATAAGCAAAAATAAAATTACATCTGTTGGCCTTAAAGAAGTGTTTGAAGTTTCTATATTGTTAAAATGTCCAATATTCATTATTATGATATAAAAAAACTACTCCTTGAAAAAAATGAAGTATTTCATGAGTTTTCAGTTTTTTATCATTTAAAAAAAGGAAGAAGGTAAAAAAAAGTTCATTATTGCTCTATTTGCTTGAGAAATAATGGAAAGACAAGAAAAGCATATTAGACTGTATTTAACAGATATGTGCAATGTAATAAAATTAAAGACGAACAAAACTAGATGTAATTTTCAATATTGACAAAAGGTAGCTTTAAACAACCTGGCATTTTTACTAGTCAACATTTCCCATGCAAAGCATGTGCAATTATATGGACCTGTTAATTTTATTTACTTTTCTAAACAGTCCATATATTGGAAAACAAAACATTCATTTTGAAACATCCATGAGTATTGCAGAAAGAAGAAAACAATTTGGCACTAATAATCAATACAACTTATCTTTTGGAGATGATGAAAACTTGAGACGCAAAATGGAAAAATATCTCTTAATATAAAATATATTAAAATATAATTTATATATTTTAAACCATATGCATATGAATATTTCCTATTACAAAGACATATAAATAACACAATGTACATACAATGTGTATTTTAATTAATATATTTCCTTTCTTTTAGAGATACATAATATTACATACCACACTATTTTTGTAGCTTGTTAGAGTAACAAATTCCATATATCAATATTTATTTGTAATCTTGGTGAAGACAATAGTGTAATAGAAAAAAAAAAAACTACCTTTGTACCAAGCAAATTATCATCATTTAATGGGTATTATGTTAGGTAAGTGAAAATTGGGGTAAAAAATCATTTAAAATAATACCAGTCAAAAGATTGGAAAAATAGAGCTTTGAAAGTTCAAAGGAGAAATCAAGGTGACTATCATAATAAGCAATTCACTTTTAAACACACAAGTTCAATGATATTCAAGAAGAGTTAGAAAGAAAAAGACTTCAAAGGTCTCATAAGCATATAGAAGTCAAAGAAGGTCAGTCTTGAAACAGCTGCTGCAGGGGATCAGAGAGATAAAACTTAAACCTCATAATTACTATTAGAAAATTAAAGGAATAAAAGTGGCCAGCATCAAATTGAAATTTTCCAAAGTGGCAGAGGAGATTCCTGAGAAGCAGCAATAAATTTCATCCAGACTTCAGTACTCAGAATTCATACCAAAAGGCAATTTTAAAATATGCTTTCACTCATTTCTCTATGTATTCTCACCAAACTGCCAAGTAATAATGCAGATGAACAAGTAAATAGCAGGACACAAAAAAGATGCCTTTTTGCACAGAGAGTTAAAAACTTTGAGGTGAATGAAAAAATATATAAATTTGAAATTTATCAGAACTCATGATTCTATGGTCAAATGACTCACTCACGAAAGATATCAGAGATTTTTATCTGTGTTTCCTTGTGATACCATTATGTATATTACTGTAGGTAATCAAGTTCAGAATTTATAAGCCAGCTAAAGTTTTTCTGCTCTCTAATTTCTACCTGAAAGCATTCATATCCATAGGAATTCAGTCTTGTTTAATGAAAAACCTCAGCAGTGGGAGTCTATGCTGATATTAATTAATTACTGAATACATGCATCAAAGAAGGAAAACAGATACATTTTCTATGCAAATGAAATTTAAGTATATATTTATAGATATTCTACATTCAAGAAGGAGGGCATAATATTCCATCCTCTTAAGTATGGACTGTACACAGTGATACCTTTTAAAATAGTAAAATCTGGAGAAGGAGAAAAGAGTAAGATTCCATGAGAGAAATCTAACCGACATTGCTTCATTAAGACAATCAAGGTCAATATCATCAGTGATCGGTTATTTGACTGTGTGTATTTGATAGAGTACAAAGAGAACCGTACTTTATCTTTGTGTTCTTTCTCCCAAAAGCCCCAAAACACAGCACAATTATAAGAAAATATCAGACAAATTTCAATTGAAAGACATAAATAAAATACTTGGCCAACACTTCTCAAACTGGATAATCTGAGAAATTATTGGAAGCAAGAGGAACTTATAAAGACCAGAAAACTAAATGCAATGTGCTACCTTAGATGGGCTCTAAAAGCAGAGAATAAAAAAGACCTAAGACAAACTAAGGATGCCTTAATAACATGTGAAGTTTATTAAAAACTTATCAGGATGTTATATGCATATTATCTTAATTTTATAGAAACTACTCATAGAAACAGAGTAATTACCTAAAATCAGTAAGAGTCAATCTATTGCCAAAGTTACCATTGAAAGGAAGCTTCACAGACTTTGATCTCACAGTTACTCACCCACTTTGGGTTGTTTGGCATAATAGTGATAAAAAATACCAGTGGAATCTGCAGCCTACAAAAATAGAGATTCAACTATTGAAAGGTCAAAGTACTATTTGTTATAATTACACAAATTTTACCATTTGTCTTGGACCTGTTAAAAGTTTTAAATGCTTAAAATATTCACACATACTCTAGTTTCTATCCATATCCATTACTGCTATTAAAAAAGAAAAAATTATTTTTCTTAGATGCAATATATTTAATAAAATTGCTTCCAGATAAAAACTCATAATCAGAACACACACAAACATCATGTGTGCAAGTGTAAATATATACATATATATGCATCTATATATATTTACATATGCATGTACAAATATTCACAATGTTTTTTTTTCCATTTTAATTCTATTAATCATGAACCACTTGTGGCAAAGCTGTGCTACTATTGAAATATGCTTTATCTTTAGCTTTGAGAGTGGAGATCTGTGATAAATGCAATATTTAGTCTACTCTTATGTTGATGGTATTAACCCATGTATTAATACACATCAGTAATAGCATTAAAGTGACATAGGCAATCACATAGTGTCTTGTTCCACAAGAAATGGTGACTAAAGTCAATAGTTATGCTATTATTATGAACATAGTAAGTAAAGAATAATTAGGACTTAAAATGACATGAAATCTCAGGAAATAGGATAAATACCTGTAAATAATTTAAAATTGAAAGTTAGAAATGTTCCTCTGGGAAAAATATTAAAGAAATTTTTGTCAATGAGAAATTTTGTTTGGAAAGAGAGCACCCTATTGCATTATTTGAAAAGCAATTGAGAGGTAAAATCAACCAAATTGTCCATCAATAGATGAATAGACCACTTAGCATGGCATATGTACCCAGTGGGGTTATTCATCCATAGTGTAATCAAGCCCTCTCGTTTGTGGCACGGAACGCAACTAGAGGACTTTAGGTTAAGTGAAGTGAAGTCAGGTACAGAAAGACATGTTCTCATACATGGGCGTATTCATCCTAGTAGAGAGCAGACTAGTGACCTCTCCAGGCTGAAAACTGTCAGGGGAGAGGAGTTGGGGGTTGGTGGAAAATGGGAATCAAAATACAGCTAGAGAGGACCAACGAGTCCCACTGTTGCACAGCACAGTAACATGGCTGGAGTTTAAAGCTACTGTAGTTCATAAATACTTAGAAATGAAGCATTAAAATATCAATACAACATAAACGTTAATGTTTAAAAGAATGGAAATGCTACTTATTATTTTTGTATATACATAAAATTATATATATGTATATATAATTTATATATATGAAATGATCAGACCGTACTCATTAGCAAGTAAAATTATTATATGTTAATTGAACATTTTGTACATCTATGAGCATGATGGATTTAATGTGTTTTAACTTATAAAGAATAGTGGCTGAACATTGCTGGTAATGATAATCTACCTTCCTGCCCAAACCAAAATCATGTCTCATGTGTCATGCTGAAATAGCTTTCTAAACAGACTCCCTACTTTCATGTTTGCTGGCTGAGAGTCCATTTTCAATATAAAAGCCAGGTTTATCTTATCCACATATAATGCAGAATATCTCACACCTCTACACCAGCTATTCTGTGGCCCTTGCATTTCACAAGAGCCTAAAGGCCCAATGAGCAGCGACCCAAACAACTGATTACCATGGCTTTAGCTTACTCCTCCCTCCTTTCCTACTGACAGCCACAAAACCTGGCATCTGTCAGGCTGGGCCTGCTTGGTAGACATTACTGTTGTTTAAACTGATTGAAATGTACTTGGCACGTGTATCTGTATCAACTCCTTCTACACTTTCTTCAAGTCTTTGTTCAGATATCACTGTCAAAATGAGATTTCACTTCACCTTATTTATTTTGCAAGTCCAAATTGCTATCCTGTATTCTCAGGATTCTTCTGCTATTGTATTTCTTACCTTTTAGTTCCTATCTTTGATTCTTACCTCTTATAATATCATTTGTTTTATTTATTGTCCTAATATTTTATATCTGTGTTCCCCTCCAGTATTCAAACTTCATAAGAATAGAAATTTTACTCTATTTTTCCTTTACAGTAAGCCCAGATTATCACACAGAATAGATATTGAATAAATATTTTTTGGAAGAAAGAAAAAAATGGCAATATTTTTTCTTGTGGTACTTTTATTAATTTTGTTCAGAATTCTTAAATCAGAGGGTTTTTTTTGAACACTGAAAAGAATACCTAAGTAAGTAAAATTATTAGTATAGGATTTATTAAAGAACCAAACTACTGAAATTCTGAGCTACTGAAAAGAAAATTTACCCAACAATTTAAGAAAAGTAGGGAAACTTTAAAATAAGGAAACATTTGTGTTCTTGCACTAAGCCAAGTAGGAAGTCTCTCTCAGGCCCCACCTTCTACCTGTCAGAATTGGTTGTGTAGAGTGATGTAGCTCAGAGGATTGTTTTGGTAGCCACACAATCTGACTTGGAATCCCTGCGGCTTTGCTTTAATATCTGTGTGAACAAGCTGTTTTACATACTTTTGCTTCAGTTTCTTCATGTGATGAATAAAATCACGATAAGCACTGAAAAGTGCTTGAATAAATAACACTGCTTATTTCATGCACTTTGCCCTTAGCAACTGTTATAGTGAGCCTACCAGTGCCTGTTTTGCTGAATTTTTGCTGTCATTTCCAGACTTATTTTATAATAATAAATGGGATATCTTCCTTCTATTTAAAGTAGTTGTCTCATTTTCACTTAGCTTCATGAAGCTCATTTTCTGCAGTTTTCTTCTGCAGAGAACCAGGAAAAGTATTCCTTTTATTTTCCTAATACTTTAGTGAAATATAAAAGCATTTTTAACTTAACCTTACAGATGTGACTCCTTAATTGAGTATTTTTATGTAGATTTGGAGGTCAATCTGACCATCTCCCTTTAATGAATGAATGGACTTATGTTACTTACTGTTCACATTTTCTGAAAGTATAATAGCTTATGACACAGTGTTGACTTTTTAATTGACATTACCTAATTTTTTACTGTCATATAACATGACTTCATGATAAGTCTAACAAACAGACTTTTCATTACAAAATTTTTTCTTAAAATGTGTAGTTAAGAGTCAGTGCCTTTTGTGGGCCAGGGGTAGAGAGAACAAAGCCACACCGGCAAGCAAGCCCAGTCTGGAAACTAGAGTCATGTGCAGGCTGCTGCTGTACTGGAACAGACAGACTCCAGCCCTTTCCAGCATGAGGACTGGCAAACAAAAATACCAATTACAACCCCCCATCCCCCCTTACCTGCTGTAAGTAACCAGTTTATCCAGAGAAACACAGGCTGTGATAGTAGCTATGGAGGTAAATGCAATTGGATACCTGTGGTGCTTTGTTGTTTCACTAACATTGCTGGTCTAGGGCCAATGGTCTGATCATAGGTTCAGAGGATATTGGTATGTGGTGTGACATCTACGGGGGGATCTCCGTCTGAGGGTTACAGCCATTGTTGATTCCCTATGGTCTTCTTTTGGAAGGCCTATATTGTTTCCATTGTTTTATTGGGTTTGGTTCTATTCTCTCTTTTTTTTGTTGTTGTTTTTTCATTTGTTTGATTATGTCAAATCCAACGGCAGGAACAGCTGTTTCAAAGACAGTAAGATATATTATGGTAGCAATTTTGGATTTACTATTGGTCTGTGTTATGCTTTATGTATCGTGTCAACTTGAGAAGTCTAGAAGTTTAATTAAGTAACTCAGCAGCTCTATATCCTGGGGTGTAAAGCACAAGCAGTTACCTGTTCATTGTGTCAATTTGAGAAGGTCAGAAGTTTAACTGAGAGACTCAGCAGGGAGTCAGGGTTCTTACTTTGTAAATATCCTCATCTTGTGCAAAGGAAGGCAGGGAGATTTGTGAATTCTACACCCACCCTGAGACTGGGAGGCGGGGGTGGCGTCCTGTGTACAATATAAAGGAGAAAAAGAGGCTGGCTCTTGCCCCTTTTTGCTTTGGCCCCTGTGCCATGCCACCCTGCCTTGGAGCCAGCTGATTGTGCACTGCAATGTCCAGAAACTGTAAGATAAATAAACCTTTCCTTCCCTAATTTTGGGTGTCAGGTGTTTTGTCTCAGAAACGAGTAAAAAGTAACTAAGACAGCTTGTTTTGAAGTCCTTTGTTGCATTCATTGTTTTGTTTTTATTGTTTCTATTCTATTCGGTTCCATTTGATTTTTACTATGTCCGAAATTGTCTGCAGCTATTTTGAAGACATCAAGAGGCATTATGGTAACTGTTTTGATTTTGTAATGTTCTGGAGTCCTGTATCTCTTACACTGGTTTATTTTGATTGGTTTTATTCCATTTTATCCTCTTTAAAAAATGTGCTGTTAATTTTTGGTTACTTTAAGTGTTTTGGTTTTCTTTTGGCAATTCTCTCTATCTGTCTGTTTCTCTCTGTCATATATATGTCATATTTGTATATATATATGTCATATTTGTATATATATGTCATATATATATGTATATATATATATATATATATATATATATATATAATTTTGTTGTGGTTCACTATGTTATTCCAGGACTCAGAAGGCTAAGGCAGGAAGTTTTCCATGAATCAGAGGCCAGCCTGGACTACTTAGTGAGCTCAATGTCAACTTGAACTACATAGTGAGACCTTGTCTCAAAACAAAAATATATAAAATATAAAAGAGAATGAAAACAAATCCAAAATGACTCCAATAATAATGTTAGTAGATAATTATTTTGATGCAATAAAAACTAAAATAGAAGGGCCAAGGATTTACCTCAGCAGCACAGCACCTGCCTGGCAAGCTCAAGGTCCTGAGTTCAATTTCTGGTACCAAAAAAAAAAAAAGAAAAAGAAAAAGAAAAAGAAAGAAAACTAAACTAAACTAAAATACACTAAACTATCATGGATTGAATTATTTTAATAAGACTTGATGGATTTAAAAACATTTCAAGCAAATTTGACAATACTTAAAAATATTTGAATCAAACTTGACAGAATTGAAAAGAATAAATCTATGATAGTAATTTACTTTTGTAGTTTTTCAAAAAGTGATAGGAAAACTGCAAAACTGTTAGTAACAATATATAAGATAGGGGAGGGGATTTAGCTCAGTGGCACAAGCACCTGCCTGGCAAGTGTGAGGTCATGAGTTCAATCGCTGATACCAAAAAAAAAAAAAAAAAAAAAGGAATATGTAAGTTAACTAGAAATACCCTATTAGACATAAGGATACATGGAGAAGGGTACAAGCACATTAAAGAACATACATTATTCCTGAGAGTATGTAAAAGATTTACAAAAACTGACTTCATGAAGTTCAATCAAGAAATATGACTAAATGCTTACTATTCCTAAAATTATGCCATTAAAAGTATGGCAGTAAAATTATGCCATTAATTTCTGTTAAAATACTCCTCACCTGAAAAATATTTGACTCATCATTCTTTCCTTTTTCTGAAACATTTCTAAAAATTCTCTTTTTTGAGTCTTTTTAGATGTGCTGCTGTGTCTGCCTCAAGGTTATGACCGTTCTGACTTTGAGCGAGATTCAGAAGTCACACGGTGCTGACCTGGGGGTTGAATGAGGTGGACGAGCTGACGCTGCACTATTTTTAGGAGTTTGTCTTTGCCTTGGATGGCATGCAGCAGCGGCATTCACAAATTTTTTGTCATACTTTCTCAAGAGAGCCCCAAAAGAAGACTTCTGCAAAGGCTTCAGAAAATTCCAAGAACAGTGAGAGAAGAGTTTTAAAGCAAGGCAGAGTATTTGAGGGGGATTAATTGTAATGTGACTTACTGTAATAAATTCCTTTTATTTAAACATTCAATGTATACTTTGATCATACCTTGTATATTGTACTCAGTGGCAAAATGAAAAAGGCAAATAAATGCCAACCAATAAAAATCAAATATCAAAAAATGGAAAATAGAAAAATACTCTAATATAAAATTGTACACTTCTGCATGTGATTAAAAGAACCATCAAACTAAAATAGAAAAAACATTTTGTTCTGAATGATAATGAAAACACAGAATATAGTTCTTAAGGAAATACATACTAAATAAGAAGAAAGAGTAAATTATTTGAGCACAAATGTGTGGAAAAATAAGCAATTAAAAAGTGAAAATAGCTAATATATAAAGGAATCTGCAGCAGTAAAATTCATGGCAAATATGCAGCAGCAGATAAAAAGCACTGAAAATAAGAAAAAGTTCTTTAGAAATGTCAATAAAATCTCTAACCTTGCAGCAAGATTGATCGAAAAGAGATAAAAGACAAATTTCCAATATTTGTAATAAAAATGTGACATTTACTGCATAGTAAAACAATAAAATAGATTTCTCTAGAAAACATTCTCATATTCAAGCAATAATAATATAAAAATCTATTGTTATTCTCCTGTTATTTTGTTATTAAATTTTGTTTTACTTTTTTTACAAAACAATAATAATATTAAAAAGTCATACAGATATTGAAACAATCATAACTTTGTTCAATGAATTTGCTACTTGAAATCAAACAGGAAATTTCTGAAAATCACAATTTATTAAAACTTAAAAAAAAAGAGGAATCCCCATATTGTAAATTGCCATTAAAGTTTCAGTGATGGCGAATCTTTTAGAGACAAGGGCCCAAACTGCACCCCAAAACCCATTTATTTATCACAAAGTTCCAACACTGCCATTAAGCCTGAATACTGAGTTTTAGTTTAGGGAAAGAAAAAAAAAAAAACTCATGCCTTCACATCTTTTGTCTTAAAAGAAAAATAGCACACCTGCCAGAGGTTCACCATTTCTGAATAGGTGATATTGCCATTACTTTTTTTTTTAATTTATATCAGTTTTGCTGCAAAGTGTGTACTTAGGGTTCTCCAAGGGCTGTACAGACCTGTACCCCTTTACCATCATCAAGGACGGAGCAGTTTCACTGCTGCCAGAAGTTTCCTCTTGTCCATTGCAATCCATTGTTGTCGCTCCTCGTCCCAAACAAGTACTGACCTACTTGTTTGTCACAAAAAATTAACTTGCATTTTCTAATAGTTGGTAAAATGCATGCTATGTTATGTACTTTTTGCATTATTTAACTTAGTATAACAGCTTTTAGTTTTATCCATGCTCTATCAGTAATTTTTCCTTCTATGGAATACTTATTTTTTCAAAGAATATTATCACAATTTCTGTATATATTTATCTATCAGTAGTCAATTGGTTATTCTCAGTTTGGTTCTGGTATGAATAAAATTTCTAGCAATAATTGTGAATCATCTTGGGAAATAGGTTCCTTCTCTTTTTGACAAACACCTGTTAATATTTCAGTATTTGTACCATTTACATTCATAGAAGAATGGTATGAGTATGCCAGACATATCTTTGCTAACTGCAGATATTTTTAGACCTTTGATTTTTAGCCATTTGACAAATTTATATTTAGAACTCTCTCATGTCACCTAACAATAAACATTTCTGCACATGCTTACATCCTGTTGTATACCTTAGATAGAGAGCATCTATCCAAATCTTCTGCTTATCTTCTTACTGAATTTTATGATGACTATTGTATTTGGGCTCCAGTCCTCTGACAAAGCATTTGTTTTACAATATGTTCCTCTGTGCACTTTGCCTTTTCATGTTATTAAATTTTAAAGCTAAAGATTTTAGATTTTTAAAAATAACATAAAAAAGGAAAGGGATCAAGAGATAGATGAAGGAAGAGGGGGAGGGAAAAGAAAGGGGATGAAAAGGGAATTAAGATGTGTTATGTACATACACCAGCTCCCCACAAGGAGTATAAACATTATGTAATGCACACGTATACTAATCAAGTAAACTAAGCAAAGCTAAATCAAACCAAGCCAAACCGAACCGAACCAAACTGAACTGAACAGAACTGAACAGAACCGAACCAAACCAAACCAAACTTGCTGGCAAAAAAAAAAAAAAAAAAAAAAAAAAAAAAGTATCCTATGTCCTTAGCAATGATAGAAAGAGTAGCTGTAAAGTTGTAATATATGATAATTAAATACTTAGTCAGTATTTCACTTGCAGTAGGCAACACTAATCTTTATTTTGATCAAATGTTTTTTTGTTTTTTTTTTTGGCACCGGGGATTGAACTCACAACCTCGCACCTGCCAGACAGGCGCTTAAGCCACTGAGCCAAACTCCCGGCCCTGGTTTTTTTGAGGCAGGGTCGCACTATGTAGCTCGGGCCGGCCTTGCGCTTGCGTTGTAGCCCAAACCGGCCTCGAACTCACAATGCTCCGCCTACCTCAGCCTCCCGAGTGCTGGGATTAAAGGCGTGCGCCACCACGCCCGGCTTGATCAAATGTTTTTATTTCTGAAAGTCAAATGTCCAAGAAAAATATGTTGAATGTGAGATTTAAAAATAAATGGCAACTCCAACAGGCATGGGATAATACAGGAAAGCAGATATTCATTTATTGTAAGAAAACAATGCCATAACATTGGAATTGCTCAGCAACTCTGTGATTTTCTTTTAAAAACAGTTACTTTCTCTCTCTGGATCTACTCATTCACAGACTTGAATATTTTAGCATACGAGAACATCATAAAATATTAACACTTACTTTTAACAGTAGAATTTCTGTTCACATATAGGCATCATTTTCAACACCTGTTGTTTATTTTTGGAGTATGGTTTCATGTATCTGTTCTTATGTCTTAATACCTTCCTTGAAATATTCAAAAAAGTAATATTATCAGTTGTTTATTAACAATCCTACACACTAAGAGTTTTGAATTAAATGTACTGAATTAAGTGGCCCAATGTCACATTTTTAAAAGAGTATTCAGATATGAATAAGTGACATTATCAGATATTTGAAAACTGTTAATAAAGACTGCCAAGTTTTGTCTCAATGCAGTTTACACCAACATGAAAACAGTAAGATGAGTTGTTGAAGCTAAAATTGAATAAATATCATTCAGTTGTTGACTTTTTTTTTTTTTTTTTTTTTGCGGCACCGAGGATTGAACTCACAACCTCACGCCTGTCAGAGAGGCGCTTAAGGCACTGAGCCAAACTCCCAGCCCTGGTACCTTGAGGCAGGGTCGTGCTGTGTAGCTCTGGCCAGCCTTGTGTTCTCGCTGTAGCCCAAGCCGGCCTCGAACTCACAGCGCTCCTCCTACCTCAGCCTCCCGAGTGCTGGGTTTAAAGGCGTGCGCCAGCACGCCAGGCTCAGTTGTTGATTTTTAACATCTACAAACTCTTGATCTAGTCATTACACGTGGCACCTAGTTCTACTCATTCTATACAATCCTATTTTGATAATTTTATCAGTATGTCCTTGAAACACACAATAATTACGAGGCCAGAAGATGTTAACCCATATTAAGCAAATTTTCACAGGACATTAGAGCCATTAATTATTTTTCTTCATTGCACTAACTCAAAATTTCTGTGGAAACTGAGTTGTGTGACTGACTCGTGTAGGAAGCTGTACACACACGCTGTGACTTACAGGTCTACATGTCAGTGCATGATTTAGAGTAGATCTCCTCTACATTTTTGCTCATTTCAAAATCAATTCATTTTGTTTATATCACATGTACACTACACTGAAATTAAAAGGGAAAAACTTTAGACTACTACTTATGAAGCCGTTTAAAATATAATTCACTCAGTGCTTGTTAACCATTTTAAAAAATTTTATTTTTAGCATACTAAATAACATTTTAGAGATCAGTTATCTTGTTCTATATTTTATCTGCCAAACAGCAGTGGTAACCAAGTGAGTAGTGTGTGCCTTTAATCCCAGCAATTTTGA
Source organism: Dasyprocta punctata (assembly GCA_004363535.1). Lineage (NCBI taxonomy): Eukaryota > Metazoa > Chordata > Mammalia > Rodentia > Dasyproctidae > Dasyprocta > Dasyprocta punctata. Next base: position 32,928 of record RJWM01020283.1, read on the forward strand.
AGGTTGAGGCAAGAGGAAACCACATTCAAGTCCAGCTCAGACAACTGTCTCAAAATGAAAAGCAAAGAAAGGGCTGGGAATGTAGCTCAGTATGAGGCACTAATTTCAACCCACAGGATGGCAAAAACATTGTATTTTCATATGTAATATTCCATTTTAGTTTCTCCAAATATACTGTTTCAATTAAAATACTATATTGTAAATATCTACTATACTTAAATAAATAATTGTACACAACAGAATTATTTTGATGCCATTTTTAGTTAGTCATGAATGTTCCTCTTTGACTTTATGTCAAAATTAATTGCTATATGGGATATGTGACATCATATTAAACATTTTGGTTTGAGATTTTTTCATTTGCTTATCTTTCATTTTCCATTAATCACTCATGTTAGCATGATTTTGTAACAACATATAATAGTAAATTGGAAAATATTAAAACTTTTAAAATAATTACATGTTTTACTATGTACAGCTGGATAAATGCATTTATTAATATTACCACCAATTTTATCAAAAAGCTTTCAGATACTGGGAAACTATCAATTTTGTTGTGGTGTATAAAAATATTCTAAAATTTTTAATTTTGCACCAAGCTCAAATTTTAGAGTTGACAACAACTTTTGTCAATTTTTTCTCTTTAAAGTACCTGGACATTTGATTTATTATGGAGAAAATATTGTGAAATACTCAGATCTGAATAGCAATAATTATTTCAGTAATTTTAAAATGAATTTAATAGTAAAATTCAGGAAGAATTAATGAATGAATCGAAAATGCTGTATTTCAGATGATAGAATATGTTATAAAATTCAGAATTAAAAAATTGAATCTCTGTAGTTGAGTCTCCATATTTATGTGCAAATACATATGTATATATATGCTTATGTAGTTACAATTTGTAACCACGAAATATTCAATAAGGTATGGTAGTAAACAGACATAAATAATAATATGTAGAAATTTAATACATAAAAATATTCATATTCTTTGAAGTGGTTGGAAATTATAAACAAAATCTTTAATAATATTTGATTCTGAAGAATGAGCAAAAGAAAATGCAATGGGGAATAGAGCCACAGAAGCCTGTATCATTTTCATATTTTTAATAGTAAAGAATATCTCATAAAATGCTAATAGATATTAATTTTGGTGAATCCCATAACTAATATCATTTAGTCTGTCATGTTGTTTCTCAAAATAATGTTTAAAAATATGATATCTCTATATTTACTGTAAGCAAATAATTAGCATCCAAAGAAAAATGCTTTGCAGTTTAAAACAACTCAATGAAACTTGAGCAATTTGGATAATTTAACTGGGAAAGTTACTCTGTTTTTATATAATAATTTTAAAAGATGATTATGAGGTATGAAAAACCAAATTATATCCTAAAAAATCAAAAACCAGAAAAACATGCTATTATTGAAAGAATTTTGTGTTTTTAATATCAAAATATGACAAGGATAGAGATTAATATACAAATACTTCCAAACTGTGAGTATCTCAACACCAAAACAAAGGCTTTGCTTAGGATGGTCCTCAAAAGGATTTGGTAAAATTAAACATTTTAACTCAGCATGAAAGATTTGCCAGAAGGACAAGTGTGACTAGCTAGAATTAAATGACAGACATTTCAGTTTCAGTACTAATTTGTCCTTTGACTTAGATAACATATTGAGTGCTTCTAAAAGGTTCTATAGCATTTGGGGAAATTATTAAAATCATGAGTACTATACTTCTGCTGCAGTAATAAGTTGATCATTTCCAGAACTAAATAAATCATTAATCTCAGTGCTCTTAATCAATGGTGATCCAACCTGGAGCAACAGTATTTTTTCCATTTAATAATTTGGACTAAAATGCTTGACAAAGAGACTCAACACACTGGTGTAAGCAACAATTTTCTAGGTAGGGCACCAAAAACAAAAGCAACAAAGTCAAAAACAGACAAATGAGATAGCATTAAAGTAAGAAGCATCTGTCCACAAAGGAAGCAATTAACAGGATTCAGAGACAACCTAACAAGTGAGTGTATTTCCAATGAGTCCACACTAGAAAGTTCTGATAGAATATGTAAGGAAATCAAAAAAGATAAACCCCAAGAAAACAAACAACTCAGTTTTAAAATGAGATTAGAAGCTCAACAGACAATTATCAAAGAAGAAATGCAAATGACCAACAAATATATGAAAAAAACTTAAAAGAATGTTTTTCTCTTTTAATTTCAGAGAATTGCAAACTAGCATATCATCTAACCATAGATAGAATGACAATGACCCAAAAGACAAGAAACAGAAACTGTCATGAAGACAATGATGTAGAAAAAAGGAAGTGGTCATATACTGCTGGTGGGAATGTAAATTAGTGCAGTCATCAAGGATGACATGATTTCTCAATGAACAAACCAAACCAAAACAAAACAAAACAAAAAAGAACTTCTATGTGATCCAGCAATTGCACTACTGGGTAAATATCCCAAGGAGATGAAATGTGTATACCAAATAGATACTTAATCCTCATATTCATTGAAGTATCATTTGCTACAGTCAAAATATGAAATTAACCCAGATGCCCTTCAGCATATGCATGAATAAACAAAATGTGGTCTATTTACAAAATGGAATACTACTCAGCATAAACAAGAAATACTGAAATCCTGTGTTATGTAGTAGCATAGATATGACTGGAGGGCATTATACCAGTTAAACAAACCAAAAGTAAATATCACATGTTCTTACTCATTTAAAGAAATCAGTAAGTCAATACATGGGACAAAATAATGGTCACTAGAAATCGGGCAGGGAAGGAGAGAAGGTGGATACAAAAATATCGCTTTTGATAAGACCTTGCAAGTGTTTTAACTATATTGTACCATTTATTTTTCATTCCATCCCTGAGGATAGAAAGAGATTTCATTTATCGCGAAGAATGAGTCAGAGACTTGGAAACACCCTCACTGAAATACTAACAAATGAAGAGCATACATCCTGTTATTTTGACTACACTTTATCCATTCCATGATAACATCTTTTTGTCTCATCAATAGCAGTACTGCCAAAGACGGTTGAAATAATCTTGATAAAATGATCTCAGTAGAATATTGCTTTAGAAATATTATTTGCAAACCAGTATTTTGTTTAGGAATTCCCCTCTCAGCAGACAATTATTAAGTCATGGTAGAATATTTATATGAAAATTCCCTTGTTAAATTACTGTGTGGTTTCTGTCTCTGGATTGAGACTGCTAGAGCTCTCAATTCACATAGCATGGATTAAACTTGTCAAATGAGAAGAACTCCACATATTTTTTCTAAATTGAGAAATATAGAGGGTTTTTTTTCTCATATACTTCACTTTTCTCCCTCTCCTTTGCTCCGGGGAAAACATGTACATGCTAGACATACTAATATGTTCTCATTTCTCTAGGGCAAATATCTCGTTTGATATAAGAGTCTGTTTAAACTTAGCTATTTATTATATTGTACATGTTCAAGAAATTCTAATTCTTTTTCATTTTACTTTTCAATCTTCACAGCAAGCACTCAAGAAATATTGTCTGATGAATGCATAGTGAATGGAATTCCTTGCCACTTTTTGAAGCAGTTTTGTAAGTTCTGTTTTATGAGTACTTTCCCTTGTGCTGTCCTGGCTGCTTTAATGTCCTAAGTAAATACAAAATAATTATCTTTCATGGTCATTGTGACTTTGGAGAAGAACCAGAAGTCATAGAATGCCAGGACTATTGAGTAAGGTGAATGAAAACACACCATAATGTCATAATGTGTTTATGAACCTGAATTTCTGCTGAACGGCATTGGGCAGCAGCATTTATTGAGATTTTGGTTGCCCTTGTGAAGACACTCATGAAGAGGACTTCCAGAACTGCAGAAAATTGCAAGAGCTATGGACTAAGTGTTTTTGATGTGAAGAGGAATATTTTGAGGAGCATTAACGGCAGTGCAGCCATTTTTTTTTAGAAATTTAAGCATTGACTATATACTTCAATGGCACATTGACTGTATATTTCAGTGGCACTTTATATAACCAACTCTGTCATCTGGTAGCCATAACAAAGACAAAAATTTCAGAGAAGTGGTAGATTTTAATTTTCTCTTTGTTTGTTTATTGTCCATGACACTAAATATTTTTCTTCAGGAAGGTATTCATGAAAATGTAAGCATTTTTTCCTCGAGTCTCCAAACTACATGCACACACTTAATTCATTATGATAAATTTGGTGCAAAATTACCAATATGCTCCACACATTAATGGATTTAGTTGCCTCTGTGTTATCCTGCTTTTTGATTACTTTAAATTGAACCAGTTAACCGACTTACATAACTCTTCAGTTGGATATAGATATTTCACTACCTGTGCAATAAATGTAATAAG
>RJWM01020284.1:0-37435 GCA_004363535.1 Dasyprocta punctata
GCACATCTGGAAAAGCAGATGTCACTCTCAGCCCTTTCGCCTTAAACCCATGGGCCACACATTTCATTTAAAGGATTAAACCTTATCCCCAGTACGGGGAGAAAGTGTGAGGTTAGTGAGATACTATCTTACACAATTTAGAAGTCTGCATGCTGCCTAATATAGATAGAAAACATTTTCACCGAGACTACTTGCTCGATGTCATACATTTTAGAGTTTATTTTGTTCCCGAAACTCTTAATCCATGCAACAGCGAGTATTTTTTTTAATTGTTTTGTTTTATTTTGCTTTGCTTTCTTTTTGCTCCTGTGTTGGGAATGTAATTGTCAGAAAGCTGACATTTAACTAAATGATGCTAAACTTGATTAGCAAAGGCTTTTGAGAGTGTGAGGTACATTTTAATAATGCTGCCAGGACCACAGGCACATGAAGCGACTGTCCCAGGCAGATGAGGCCGCATGGTCACCCTACATGTAGGCTGTGGTTGAGCACATGAAATCAGGGGAAAGACAGAGAAGGTTTTTCCTCTGAAGTGAAAGAGCGAGGAACTCTGGTCTCCCAGCTCCCCTTCTCTTCAGGCAGATCCTGTGGCTTTGGTGTCAGGTAGGGTCCGCTGCTTCCTAACTTCCTAATCTCTAACAAGCTGATTTCTGTTTTCTGCACTGGGCGTTGAACTCAGGCCCTCACGCTTGCCAGGCATGTGCCGTACCACTGATCTCTATCCCCAGCCAAGCAAGCTAATTTCTTTAAGCCTTAATTTCTCTTGTGAATTTGTATGATTCTCTAAAATATATGGCCCTATAGAAATTCTTTAAAATGTCAGTGCCCCTATCTATAACTTTAGTGGAACAGTTTGACATAGTCTAAGGTGGAGCCGCAGAAAACTGGGACTGGAAGGGGCCAGGTCCCAGACGATAGGCCCGGAGGGACACAGTAACTCAGGTAGTTACGGCTCAGCTGGAGGAGGAGTCCAGGCGTCTGACTGCCGGACCACTGCTCTTCGTATCCATGGTATTTACCAGAAATAGCAGGGTGGTGTGTTCCACTTTTTCCTCCCACTGTTCCTTTGTTTTCTGTTCTTTACCCTCAGTTCAAGAAGACAGCACATCTCCCAGGGCCGCTGTTGCTCACTGGTTAACATAAATAGACTGGTCACCTTGAGAGGGGTGGTCCTTCTCACTAAGCAACACAGCTGTGACCCCTGGAGACACCTGGCAGTTTTGTGTGACTCCCCTCTCAGCGTCTCCCTCTGAGAGCAACTGCACTGTGATATTCTCTCTACCATCCTGACACGCAGCTCATAGAACACAGCCTACCCACATGTGACTTTAAAGTCAGAATAATCTCTAATTATAAGATCAGGAAATTTTAGGGAAAAATAATTTATAATAAGAATTCCCAAAGATTTTTGCAGTGTATCCCTCACCAAGAGGCAGAATGAAGGAGTGAGGTGCTTGGAAATAGGGGTAACCAAGCATGGAGGGAATCACCCACGTGCACACGGTCCATCGAGACACCTGTGATGGTGATGGTGTAATATTCTGAACTTTGAAGGCTCTTAGCAATAGTCTTCCTTAAGTTTATCCAATGGCTGCATTCCTGAAAATTGTGAAATATGTTAATATGTTACCCCAAATGCTTTAGATTTACATGTAAGTCAAAGAAAGGTTTCTAGATTCAGAAAATTTAAAGCAGGGTTTTCATCTATATGGATAATATCTGAAAGCTGCGTGGGATACAAAACAATTCTTCATCGTGAGGGACGCTCCTAAACATTGCAGCGTGGCCGCACTCCTGACCACCGCCGGTCCAGTGACAGCAGCCCCTCCAGTCACTGCGGTGTCTAACGCCCCCCTCCTGCCCTGGGGTGGTTCTGCTTGCCCTGCGCAGCCGCTCTGGAGCCGAGTGGACGCTCTGTAGCTGGGTGTGGCCCGAGGTGCTCAGGGGCCTCGGAGGGCGCGAGTGGCGTCTCCCGCGATGGCACCTGCCGGAGCCTCTCTGCTGGCCGGGGTCCGCGTGTTCTCCGTGAGGACCGGGCGACCACGCGGACAGCGGCATGCACGGCCAAAACGTGTTTCCTTCCAAGCGAGCCAGTTTGGTTTTGGCCAAACAAAAATAACTCCAGCAGATTTCACGTCAAAAAGACGCAGCCAGGCGGGTTGACTGTTACCCTAACAAATGACTCTCCGGGTTCTTTGTGTGAGAGGCGAGCACACGTCAGTGCAGACTGCGGATGGCTTGGTTTCCTCTGGTGTCTCTGTCTTGTCCCCACAGTGCTTTCTCACGTTGCTTTTGCCCCTCCGCACATCTGACCCTTTCCATAACCGGTGGAGCAGGTAGCGGTTGTAAGTGTGCCCGTTTGAGGGTATGCTGCTAGCACTGGCGCTTCGAGGTCCGTGTGCTCGGGACCTGGACGGGGTGGTGGCGGGCTCCGCAGCTGTGCACCTGTGCACCTGTGCACGCGCAGGTGCCGGCAGCTTTGGCCGCGGAATTTGTGTTCTGTCATGAACTCGCTCAGAATCAGCCCGGAGGCTGGGTTCTGCATCCGAATGGGGCTGCGTCCCCCCTCTCTTCACCTGTCAACTCTGCCATCGCAAGGGGTCTCTGAGAGCAGCTTCCCCCGCAGCCAGATCCGTGCAGGCTGCCAGGCGGAGCGCGGTGGGCCTGCGGGCTGTGCCGCGCGTGGGTTGGGACCGGGTGAAGGGTGCTGACGGGGCGGGCAGTGCACGGGCTTCTGGCCCGTACCCAGCGTGCACTGACTGTTTGTCATCAGTAGCTATCAGCATCTGCCTTGACTTTTGCTATTTCTTTTTTGAGGGTTGGGGCATGCTGGGATTTGAACCCAGGGCCTTGTGCACACAAGGCCAGAGCTCTACCACCGAGCCACATCCCAGTCCCCTAGTTTTGCTATTTCACTTCATAAAGTATTTCTTCAAATTACATGACAACAGTGGTATAAACTATAAATTATACTCTAATGTAATAATAATTAACATTTATTGTTTCCTATGTGTTGGAAACTTTGTAGCTATTTTCTAATTTTAATTGGTCTGCATAGCTATTTAAATGGGAAAAAAATAATTATTTATTCTAAAACATAAAAGAACTCAGTCTTTCTAATTGAGCTTGTGAATATATTCAGCTCGTCACATATAGATGAGGTGGATATAAATAAATTCATAGCAAAATAAATTTAATGAAGCAGTGTAGATTATGTTATTAATGTAATATTTTTAGACTCTTTGGACATTCTTGTCAGAATTCACCAGAACAGGTACATAGAGAACTTTTAAAAGCTATCATATTAGGAAAATTAAGAAAATATGTTTAACCAACTAGAATAAAATTCACCTTATATGTAATAGATTTGTGAGAAAACTAATGCATATGTTGATAAAATGATGTTGCTTGATAATAGATTAAATATTGCCCATGGTTTTTTGTTGAGATGGTAACATGTAATTTCTGGAGGTTTTTTCCAGCTGTAGATGGCACTGCCGTGACATCGCTTCATTTCCCTGAGCCCAGCTGGAGGTGGTATTACTACTACTCCTGTCCTGTCGTTAAGCGGATTGGTCCCCAAGAACAGAAAGTAGCCTTTAGCCACGTAGTAACTTAAGCCTTCTGAGTGAATGACAGAGCCAGAGCCGGACTGAAACCCAGGGTTGTCCACCTCTGACCTGTGCCCTCCCGCTGTGCCAGCTGCCTGGAGATGGGGGAAAGTGACAGGACTCTCTGGCACCTAACACTTGGGGTTTAGAAAACAACAAGAAAAGAAAGGAAGCATGTGTTTATTTCCCTGCCTGCCTCCTCCGTTTTAGGGAAATCAGTGACTGTTTCTGTCATCAAGATCAGTGACCTAGGTCACCGAGTGACGTGAAATCCGGCTGATCTTTTAATGATGGCAGCATGGACTGTGTGCAGCCTGTGTGCCAGGCAAGACCTCCAAGTGCAGGGTCTCACTATGCAGTTCAGGCTGACCTTGAACTCACTTTGTAGCCCAGGCTGGCCTCGAACTCACAGCGATCCTCCTGCCTCAGCCTCCCGAATGCTAGAATTACAGGTGTGACCACCACGCCGGGCCTCAAATATTTTTAAAATTTAGATTTTAAAGCTTTGCTGGTTGTACCATAATTGTCAATTCTTCCCTGTCACCGTGATTCCCTGTTGTCCCACACCAGCCCTGCTAGGCGCCAGCCTGGCCTGTGGGGGCCCTGGCTCCGTGACCCCCGGATCAGTCACTGGGATTGTGCCTCCTGAGGGTGTTGGCTTCTCTCTTTTTGAGTACTCTGTTTGCCTCCTCGTATCCCTGACTTGAAGAATAAGTCCAGGCGGGGAATAAAGAGTACCGGGGCAAGGGCTGAGATTTCCGGCTGCACACCAGGAAAGCCCTCCCCAGAGGGACATCTGATTAAAGACCGCGGAGAGGCGGGGCCTGAATGTAGGTGAGAGCTGCCGGCTTCCAGCAGAGGGAGCAGCAAGGGCAGAGGCCCTGCCAGGAAGGGGACTGGCTTGTTTGAGGGACTGAGGGACGGGAGGGCAGCTGCGAGGCGCAGGGTCAGGCAGGCCAGCGGCAGGGCGGCGGCGGGGAGGGGCAGCGGCCTGCAGAGACGCACGGCCCCTCCTGCCGCCGAGCACCGCGGAGGCCAGAGGCAAGCAGGCGTGTCAGGGGCCGTTGCTGGAATCTGGATGAGAGCACGGCAGTCGGGGTCGGGGAGGTGGCAGCAGAAATGGCGAGAAGCAGTCTGGTTCCAGACCGTTTTGTAGGTAGACACTCCGACTGCTGACAGGTTGGATTGGGCCATGCATTTTGGGCTGAGCAGCGGGAAACTTGGGGTTGCTGTGAAGCTGGAGATGTGAGGTTCCCCTTAGCCAGTGGTTACAGACAAGAGGGGTGCAGGAACCGGAGATGAGGGAGCAGGGGGTTGCTTCTTAGACACTTAGGGAGGAAACGCTGCACACAGGCACACGTGGGGTGTGGACGCCGTCTCTGCAGAGCTGTGGGACCCTCCCGCGGGGCGCGGGGACCCCGGAGCCCCAGTGCCTCCTGCGTGGAGAGGGGAGCGCCTGCAAGGGGGACGCCGCGCGCCCTGCAAAGTCGGAGCTCGGTTTCTCTTGCGTGCACTGTGCGTGTTCTCTCCATTCGGGTCTCATGGAGTGTGGTGTGGTACTGGGTAACTGGTGGCTTACACTGATGATTGATATTGAAGTTAAGTTCCCCTGACACAAAGTAAGCCAGTTCAGTGACATTTAGGACAGTGCGCAACAACCATCTTTACTTCCAGGACATTCCCATCACTACTGCGGGAAACCCTGTCCCCGTGAAGTACTCACTGCACGTGTCTCTCACCGAAGGGCGCGCGCTTTCTATGGGTTTGCCCGCACCGACCGCGCGTTTCATACAAACGGAGCCGAGCACCGCGAGACCGTGGCGTCCGGCTGCTCCGCTCGGCACGCGGTTCGGAGGCCCTGTGTCGCGGCCGCGTCGCTCCTCCATTGGATTTTACAGCTCATTAATATCTTACTGCATGCCAAATTTTGTTTATTCATTCATCCACTGATCTGTATCTCTGCTGTTCTCACCTTTTGACTGATGGAATAGTGCAACTATGAACATTTGAGTACAAGTACAGTGATACCTCAGACCACGAACCTAATTCTTTCCACCGTTTGCAACCTTAATTCTTTCCACCATTGCAACCGAATTGTGGAAAGAATTAAGTTCGTGAACCGAGGTATCACTGTATTTGTTTAAGTAGCTGTTTTTGTTTCTAGGAGTGGAACTGTAGGGCCAGATAATAATTCTCCCTGTTCCTCAAAGGATTACTATTGAAAACATAAAAAGAGCTCAAAAAGATAATAATTCCCTGACCTTTTGAGAAACATTAAACTTTTTCCACAGTAACTGAATCATTTTACAAAGCTACTAGCAATGTACAGGATTCTAATGGTTCCACAACACCAACATTTGTTATTTTTAGTTTTTAAAAAATATTGCAGTCCCGAGACGCATGAAGTGGAGTCTCACTGCGGTTCTGATTTGCGTTTCCCTCAGTCTTATGCTGTTGAGAATCTTTTTACGTGCTTGCTGCTGTCTGTATGGTGTGTATCTTTTTGTTTCCCTGTCTTTTTGAGACAAGGTTTCACCATGCAGTTCAGGCTGGCCTCGAACTCACAGCAATCCTGCCTCAGCCTTCCAAGTGCTGGGATTACAGGCGTGTGCCACCACTCCCAGCTGGGTGTATATTTTTGTGGTATTTTTCACTTAGGCTTCTCAGTGCGCTCTGACTGGAGCTATCAGGGAATACACGTTGAGTTTTGAAAGATAAAAGCAGTGATTCAGGCTCAGTTTGAAGAGAGAAGAGACGGTATGTATTTCAGCTTTCAGTTACCTGCTGGCTGCCTGTTTGGTGTCATATGGTGGATTCATCCCGGAGGACACCGCTCTGATACTGTCTTTATTTCCTACTGAGAACCGAGGACTCAACATTAGGAGGGTAGGCCTAATCCAGTGGCTGGATTTCCCATCTATAAAGGAAGGTTCTGAGAGAAACTTCTCCTCCAGAAAACTTTTAAGTCACTTTGAATAAGCAATTTGCCCTTTAGATATCTATGTCTGGAAAATGAATTCGAATGAGGGGGAAGCTTTATTGGTACGCACATCTTGGAGCATTTTTATAACCACAAATCAAGGAGTTTACCAGTAGACAATTAATTTATTGTATTAATTAAATGGAACACTCATCATCTCTTGTAAATCCCAGTAAAAGTGTACGTCAACATACACAGTGTTTCAGTTAAAATATTAAATGAGCAAAGTGAATGTTGTACACAATATGATTGGGACTGCAGCCTGAGTATCCCTTCCCCACAGTGATTGGCGCTGGAGGTTTTTCAAAATGCAGAGATTTTCAGATTTTAGAGCATTTCCATAGATTTTACTGGGCAAGTATCCCTGATCAGAAAATCTGAAATATGCAATGCCCTGAAATCCAAAACTTTTTGAGCACTTTCAGATTTCAGAGCATTTCAGTTAGTGTTCAGGTTAGGGTTAGGGATGTTCAACCCGTGTGTGATACTAGGAACCACAGGAATTGTACCTAGAGTGAAGACTAGGAGGCAGCGTATCAGGATGACAATTCGGTTATCCCTGCATGACTGATTCTGTAGTTTCCCTATGGTATGGTAGCATATGGTATGGTAAAGTATAGCAGAGTTTTATAAGACTATACTGAGTGATACTGTTGGCTTCCAGAAGTTACCACTCACAACATAATGGTAAATTCTTGTCATTTTATTTTTGCAAACATGATCAAGGTTGGAGATTTGCAGGCCAGAATCACATATTTCAATTTTGCATGCATTGCCAACCATTTAAGAAGTGTTGGTTACTTGGGGTTTAGCACGTTTACCTCAGCACTTGTGGTACAAGGTCCGTTACTAACAGGACTTTGCTTTCAGTCATGGTTCCACAGAACAACTTCATGAATTTCTCAAATTCCACACGTTGTTTTGTTTCTACCTGCAGATTTTTGTGGAAAAAAAAGTTATGAAAAACGTGTCTTTTTACAGGTGCCCCGTTGCCTAAAGAGGACAGTTCTGCTCCCTTGATCTCCAGCTCCCCGGTGAAGGAAGCCCGGGGATACGAAGATCCCCCAAGTGAAGAAGGAGACAGAATCAAAGAAGAGCCCTTGACCATCTCTGAACTCGCGTACAGCCCCAGCGCCAGCCTGCTGCCCACCCCCGTGGGTGAGGACGAGATCGACATGCTGTTTGACTGCTCATCCAGGCTCGAGTTGGAAAGGGAAGACACAGATTCGTTTGAGGAACTGGACGCAGATGAAAACGCCTTTCTGATCGCCGAGGAAGAGGAGCTGAAGGAGGCTCGCCGGGCTCTGTCCTGGAGCTATGACATTCTGACCGGCCACTTTCGGGTGAATCCACTGGTCAAGAGTTTCTCCAGGCTCCTTGTGGTGGGCCTGGGACTGCTGCTCTTTGTATTTCCCCTGCTCCTCCTCCTTTTGGAGTCAGGTATTGATCTCTCCTTCTTATGTGAAATCCGCCAGACACCAGAGTTTGAGCAGTTTCACTATGAATACTACTGTCCCCTCAAGGAGTGGGTGGCTGGGAAGGTCAGCCTCGTGCTCTACATGCTGGGGTGCTCCTGAGCGCAGCACCTTGTGCGACTAAGGGCTATATTCAACTCTAGTGAGGTCTCTGCTCAGTGGATGCCTGGTTCTGAATGGTCACAGGTCATCACGACTGATTACTCTAGTTCTTAAGTTAGCTTTCCATAATTCAATATATTCAAATACGTTTAAATCAATTATAGCCATTTTAGTTATAGGCCAAAAAGATGGCCCTTAAACAAAAACATGTTTACTTTTTAATGTATGACAGACATCTTTATCTGTTCTATCATAATCCATAAGGATACATTGGACAAATTAGATTTTCCTGCTTTTAGTAGTTGGTACCACTACAAGCTGTAAGATTCAGAATCAGAATTTTAAGAAAAACCCAAAGGAAAGTTTTTGAATATAATCCTTAGTGAACACAATGTCTTCTAACCAATGCCTATACAACTAAATTTATGCTGGGCTTTTCTTTTTGTTTTTTAAAAATATTTTTATGTGTTTAAACTATTTTGGTAAATTTTTAGCAAAAAAACAAAACAAAAAAAAAACCCAAAAAACAAGCCTCCTGGAATTATTTACGTATACAGATTGCAAGACTAATGCACAAAGGTATATCAGGAATTTTTTAATGTTTTGGCAGCGGTTTGTTTTTTAAAATATTTTTGGCTGAACAATCTCATAATTTGTTATTACCTGCATATAATATAGAAAAATGGGTAGAAAGACACTGTAGTAAGCAAGCCCCCAAATAGATGACGCAACTGGAGGACGTGGAACCCGAGGGCCCTGAGTTGACACAGGGAGGTCCATTTTTCAAAGTTTTGAATAAGATGATTTGATGTTTTTCCTCTGCATTCTGTCCACATATTTGGGCCTGGGCAAGCAGATTGGTCTTAAAGGAAGGTGAAACTGTGAAGGAAAAATGGGGAAAGCTGTAGTTAACCGCTTATTGGACAGTAGCGTGAGAATGGAAGCAGATGCGAATCGGACAGACAGGAAGTGGCACAGGGCAGTTCCGGTGAGGGCAGTAGGCCAGAGTGGTAGGCGGAGGGTCTCTTACGAAAGTGATACGATGCGAGGCACACGCGATGTGAAGAGCAGTGCCCTTGCCGTCTGAGGTGACGTGAATGCGTTCAAGTGGATATGAATAAAGGTGGAGAAACTTTAAGGTAAATTTTTGTTCCGTCATGCCATTCCTTGTGATTCTGTGGAAAAAAACTTCAAAAAGTGGTGTGTGTGTGTGTGTGTGTGTGTGAGAGAGAGAGAGAGAGAGAGAGAGAGAGAGAGAGAGAGAGAGAAACAGAATAAATATCCTCTGATGCCAATGATCGTCCTTTGCAGTATACTCTTATCCTTGCCTGGGTTCCTCAAGCATAGCTCATTCATAATTGGGGCTTCCATTGAGAAAGTGGAGAGAGCTCATCAGATGACAAATCAGTTCAGCCTTGGTGAAGCAGACAACGGAAGGGGCAAATAAGCAGACAACACAGAGCCAGATCCTCTAGTATCTTACTTCCCACCATCCAACCCGTGAGAAGAGGGTCTGATGTCTCCCGTGCAGAGCGCTGAGCAGCGCTGTGGGGTGAGTGAGAGGGAGGAGCTGGGGCTCGGTGTGGAGCACAGAGTTGCTCCAGGAGCTGAGAACACACCGTTGCCTTCATGTCCAAAGAGACGTGGCCCACCTGGGACCTCTCCCTAACTCAGTGACACTTTCACTCTATCAGTGTAATTTCCAAGTCGGGCATTGCAGTCTTGGTCATTCAGGGAGCTCTGTGCGATTCATTAAGCATTTAATTTTGCAGACGAGTTTCAAAAAGCAGTTCCTGGGGCCTTTTGCTGAATACATTCTAATACATTCTGGCTCTTGAGTTTGCATGGTTTTTTCTGATGGACTTTCAGTGATTTATACTGATAAAGAAATACATTTTCTTTGGTTGTAACCTGCAACAATAAGTTAATTTTTTCCCCTTTCCTCACCCAACATGACTTCTAATTCATCAAGTCATCCTCTGTAATGAAAGGATGATCCAATGTGGTCTGCATAAATTAGTCCTCCTTCAAATTGTGCTTCACATTTTTCTAGCCAAGACAAACCATCAAGCCTTCACTTATTAAAATGATATTAAATAATTTTAACATTATGGAAGTAGTATATTTTCCATTGTAAAGGATTTGAACATAAGACAAATATCACATACAATCTAACTATACCGATTCATATTAAGAAGATATATATCCAGCTAACATCTCTCTTCTCTGAGGCACAGGCTTTATGGTGAAATGGAAATGTTTTCAGTTAAAGGAGTTAACAGGATAGGGTCTGCTGAATTTCAACAGTAGCCATCAAAAGTAAAACTGGGATCGTGGAAAGTCATTTAATTGGCATAGAATCAGAGCTTTTTAGAAATACTCTTTTAAGTTTTGTTAGAAGGCTGTCACCAGTTGCCTGAATCAAAAGAGGAAAACATTGCTTCTAAAGACAGGCAGTATACAATATAGTGAGATACAGAGTTCAAAGCAAGTGTGTGAGTATATGTATATTCCATATTATTGGTGTATGTGTGTTTATATATAAACCTGTACATATGTGTGATTTGTATAGACACAGCCAATATGCCTTTCATATGTAGTTGTGCTTATTTTGTCCTGGTTGAGGAAATTATTCCTTTTCCTCTCAGATATCACAGTAGGTAAAAACTACAGCCTCAGAGACCTAAAATTTCCATGAAAATTACTGTGTGTACATTTGTGAATCTGTACACACTCATATGGCAAATACATATACACACACAATCTTGTCTTTAATGGTAATGCAAGTTGGATTATGAAAATAATGTAGGTAAGGTATGTATTGCTATCTGTGCTTGGAGCATATTGTAAGATGTTATGTATTTGGAGTATATTTTGTGGTTTGTCTAATATTTATAAACATAACTGTGGGGAGAAATTCACAATGAGTTGATCTGACTGAAATCCAGAGATATGGGGCCATGTTACTGTGAATGGAGCCTTATCTTTGTATAGTGAAGTCTGCATTTCTATGTCAACATCCAGATTGTTTTATATGTTAATATGGTAGCAGGAATCCCTAATAAAAATACTCTGGGGTAAAATATTTTTGCCATCATTCAGTTTTATTTAAAGCACAGTTGCGTAGTCACCTTGTTGGAAATTACAGGAGCGTGCCCTTTAGGACCATGAACTGAGAGTCCCCATTCATGGTGATAGTATAAGAATCACGGGTAGTGGGTGAGATGGACCCTCTGCAAAAGTCATGCAGGCCCAAAGCAGAAATGTTAGCACTGCAAATGTACTCGACTGTAAAAGAAATCGAGGGTCTAATTAATGGTACTAAGATAATTGGGCTAACAGAAAAGTATGGAAAAACAGAAGAATGAGACGAAGGATTTAAGAGGGCTAGAAATTAGGGCATCATCACTGCTGGTCAGAAGGGAGGCGATGTGACCCTTCCCTCTGGGGTCTGCCGTTAGACCTCTTGTCCTGCCTTCACGGCCCCCGAGAGAATCTCACCCTTCCACGTCCCTGCTCCCCTCTACACAGTGGGGCTGACAGGTCTTCTGCTGAGGTTCCGCACGAGGACCGCAACTCCACCCCTGAAAATTAAACTGATATGTGTTACTTTGAGTGACATAAACGAGGACCTTCTTTCCAGAAGGAAGACCTTAGGGGTCAAGCAGCAGGGGCCTTCTGCTGTGGTGGCCTCGTAAACCTGTAAGTTCTCAGCAGTTCTCAGAGGGGCAGGCTAGAAAAGGAATTCAGTGGTTAGTGCTTGGCAGGAAGGTGACTTGTGGGCCTCGGTCCTGGCTCGGGCAGCTCTACCTAGTGCCGTTATTCATTGTGTAGTTCAATGAGCTCCCGCTCCAATTTCGCCTCTTGAAGGAGATCTTTCCCTATATCCCAGCATTTTCTGCTGAGTCAAATAGAGGAAGGATCTCCCACCAACATCCTCAGTCTGGGGAGAAAGTATTGGAGAGAGGCTTCCATCTTTGAGGTAACTTCTGAGGTGGTTGTAGCAGATGGGGTTTGGATCTTTTGGGACCATCTTCCTCTACTGGGTGGAGATAATGTGTTAAAGGTCCCTGCTTACCTGTGCTCCTGCTTCTTCTCTCTTTCTCTCTGTTTTGGATCTGCTCTTGGGCTTCCAGTCTCCATGCCGTAAAGAGACTCAGCAGGACCTGCCCATGGTGGGCCCAGCCGGGATCGTCTGTGTTCCAGCCTTGGTCTGTACTGGGTGGGTAAGTCCAGCCAGCATGCCCATGGGCTCCGCTGTCATCACTTCGGAGAGGACGAGAGAAGCTCACAGAGGTCTCAGATCTCAGATGTGTTCTCCAATTCAGTAATAAAGCTGATTTTACCTTCTTCTGGCCATGGTGTCTTTTAGCTACTGGGAAATAGGATGCTGGTATTGAACAGGATGGTGGCTAACATTTAGGATCATTAACCTCTGATGTTGCAAGCAAGAACGGTGTGAAGAAGACTGTTTCTGGAAAAAAAAACTGTTCCTATTCCGGAGGAGATGAAGACTATTCACCTCCTCAGGCATCGGGAGATGTCTGTCACTGGCATGACAGACTACCAGTGAAAGGGGTAGCTGTAAAATTAGTAAACAGCAGAGGGTTGTTGGCACCCCCATTCTACACCTTTACTTGATACTTACCCCTAATATCTCTTGGAAAGGGAGTCAAGGCCATTTTTCTGGTTACAAAGAAAAATGCTTTGTAGGATAAAGATGCACTTCCTGTGGGTAGTAAGTATTGAAATATGCCTTGCAAATCTCATCAGCTTCTCCAGCTTCTAACTGTCACCTTCATTCTTCTCACCCACAGAATTATGGCTGTGATCATCAGCTTTCCAAATCGACTACCTTCCAAGGGAGAGGACACATTAGCGCACCAGCGTTAGTTTCTATTCTGTGTGCCAGCCTCATTTTCAGAAGTTAAAAGCACATCAACCTTTTGTTGGTTTCTTAGTGCGAATCAGGTACCTCGCTTCTTCAGTCAGCCGAGTGGCCTCACACTCTTCAGTTTCTGGTTCTACAAAGCAGCAAACCAGACCACTGTTGGCAGCGGTTTCCAGGGAAATGTACTGCTCCTTGCTCCTAGGGTTGCCAGCTAACTCATCTGAACTAGGACATTTCTGAGAGCAATAGGGAGCGTTTCTGATGAACGCGCCCTGTGTCACAGTGACATGCAATAGCTAGAAGGGTCCTAGAGAGGCTACCTGAAAGACCGTCTGATCAGAAAGATGCCTCTTTGAATGACTCCTATAGTACATTTCCCGATAACACTGACTTGGCGGAGTAGGGGAGGATGGTTGCTCTGTTGTCATAACTCTCCTAGTTGGAGAGTCAGGTTAAAACTCACCGAAATGCGTTGTATCGTGTGTTCTGGCACTATTTGAGGTTGAATCTCTCATTGAGTAGTGCTACACACTCAACTTGATTGCCATGAGAAATGCTTAATTTCTTGTTTAATTTGAAGTAGGTGGACGGAGGACTGAAATTATTTCAAAGCTGCTTTTACTTCTATATTCCACCAGCATTTGATATTTATGATCTGCACACACAAAAAACAATGATCAACTTGTAAGGCACTGACTCACATTCAAGATTGCAATTCGTAGAAAGCCAATTTGATCACTTCTAGTGAGAAGTGTCAGCATCCTGGATGCTTGTTTGATGTCCGATGCTCCATGCGTGTTTTTTCCAGAATATAAGCTTGTAATGTGCACTGAACACATCAGTGAGTACCAGGAATCACAGCTTGAAAGCTGCCCCTAGGAAAGCCTGACCCAACAGGCCAAATTTCCAGTGTCCATGCTTATCTTTGAAGGGCTAGAGACAGAATATGTGTACATTCCTCCAAAGCTCCCATTTTGCAGATTTCTTATGGTAACGGCTGGCAACTGATTATGAAAATCACATCCTCTTCTTTCTGGAACAGAAGTAGACTATACTTCCCAGCTCCCCCTCTGCATAGTAGTTAAGTACAGCCATATCCCCCGAGTCATGGCCAATAAAATTTAAATGAGAAATGATCTGTATTGCTTCCAAATCTCAGGCTAGGTGTGTGTTTCCATTTGTCTCTGGATGGCAGCACATACAGTGACCTTCAGGTCACCAACTGAGGATGTTAGCGCTTTCAGCAGCTTGGATCCTTACCCTAACCTGGACCCACCTTGGGCAGTTTCTTGAGCAATAAAGTCTTACTCAGGAAAGTTCCACATCAGTTGCTCTCAACATTTCTCCTTCCGGTTTTCACTTGACTATCTCCAAAGCAAGGAGAATGCAGTGGAAGCGGGGTAGGGGCTGCTCTGCACTGCAGTCTTCCCGCAGACTCCGCTGGAGAATCTTGGCAGAGCAGCCGTGAGGTGGCTGACGTGCTTGTCAGTGATGGATCTTGTTCAAGGTCTGTTTTGGTGCTAATATATCCTCTCACTCTTCTTTTCGGGGACTCAACTGGAATCCAATGCAAGAGAACCCAAAGTAGGGCACTCCAATGGGCAGAATCACCTCTAGTTGAGACCCACTGGATTTGAGACTGGTTTTAAGAGCACGTTACCTGTGCACACTGCTCTCAGAATGCTTGGTTTACTGCTCTGCTGTCATGGTCTTGATGATTTCCTAACTCCGTCTTTGAGCTTGTGATTTCTAAATGGAGTTGTTAGGGTAATAAAGTATATGCAGGAAGTCAGCTGGGCAGCAACAGGCAGCCTCCATGCTACGCAGCCAGGCTGGATGCGAGACGCTGTCACGTACATGAGCTTCAGGGGACCCTCAGGTGACGCTATACCAAAACATGGGCCTGCGTTAGTGACACTGGTGGTGGCTGCAGCAGAAGCTGTCCGTGGACAGTGGAGGAGCTCCACATATGGAGGACCAGCACTGGAATCCATGTGGGAGGCCACTTTGTCCATCAGTTTGGGGAGCCCTTTCTGACGCACGTACAAAAATACCCTCTGCTGAGCACTGGACAGGGACTGCCACAGCCAGGCAGAGAACTCTCTCAATCAATTTCAGTGAAGCCGGGCATGGTGGCGCACGCCTTTAATCCCAGCACTCGGGAGGCTGAGGTAGGAGGAGCGTTGTGAGTTCGAGGCTGGCTTGGGCTACAACGCGAGTGCAAGGCCAGCCAGAGCTACATAGTGCGACCCTGCCTCAAAGAACCACAGCTGGGAGTTTGGCTCAGTGGCTTAAGCACCTGCCCTGGCAGGCGCGAGGTTGCGAGTTCGATCCCCGGTGCCACAAAAATAAATAAATAAATAAATAATAATGAAATAGAAATGCACACACAGACATTGTAGTAAGTGATATCAGTGAGTAATTGGAATTCCTTGAAGAGTTTACAATCTCTCATTAAAAAACCATCATAACAGTGCAAAGCAAGTATCTTAAGTCTTGGAAATAGAAATTTTAAAAAATTTTCATATTCTATAGTGAAAAATATTAATTTCACCTCTGTCTCCTCTCCATCCCTCCTTTCCTCTCTCCATCCCTCCTTTCTTTCCTCCTTCTCCCTTCCTGGTAATGAGGATTGAACCCAGAGCCTTGTGCATATTAGGCAAGCACTCTACCACTGAGCTCTACCCCTTTTTACTAAAATAAAAAAATTTTGAGATAGCGTCTCACTAAATTGTCCAAGATCGAATTTGTGATCCTCCTGCTTCAGCCTCTTGAGCAACTGGGATTATAGGCAAGTGCCCTCAGGCCTGGCAAGAGTACTTCCTGTTTTCATATGAAAACTTGCATGGACCAATTAATACATAGAAAAAATTAATTTTCTTCATGATCAACACATATAAGAACTCATAAATAGATATTTAAAATCATCTACATAATAAAACTTTTTAGTTTCTATTTCCATAAGTTATGGGAAATGTCAGAGAAAACACTGAAATGCCATTATATGCCATTATACATACATCATTATACAAATGAACATCGCAAATTAAATTCAGATTTATAGAAATTGATTTATAAGAAGTTGTCTTTTAAGAGAAATTGTTCTGCAAGAATTATCAGCTCTAGATATACTAAAATTTATATTTCCAAACGACTTCCAGAAATTTGTGCTAATATTGTTAGTCAATAACAGTGGTGGTGAACCTTCTAGAGACCGATGGCCCAAACTGCAACCCAAAACTCACTTACTTATTGCGAAGTGCCAGCACTGCAGTTAAACGTGAATTACCTGATGCTCGGCTGCTGGGGTGATGCTGGGGTGCCTTGGCTCACTGCCGACAGAGGGGGCTCTCCGTGCCTACTGTGGCATGTGTGCCATAGGTTTGCCACCGCTGGTCTATAAAATACTCTTGACAGCTCCAGGAACAACAGCATCATCAGAAAGAGCCTTCTCAAAATTAAAATTTACCAAAAAATTATTTGTGATTGTCAAGAGTGATTGATGCTGCTTTCATTGTATTAATAGAAAATAAAGTTCATAAAAATGTTTTAATGGTCTAATAAATGCATCTGCAGAAAAGTGAATCATAAAAGAAATTTTGTGATGAATTAACACATTCCTATATAGACACATAGAACTATAATAAACTATCTTTAGTTATTGCACCACGAATTTAGAATTTAAAAACTTTTATGCAACTTGCAACTAACCACACATTACATCAGCTTTTATGTATTACTACTATCATAATATTGCATATATAATTAAAGTTGTTAAATTTGGGGGGGAGTACTTGGAATCAAACTCAGCACCTTGTGCTTGCCAGGTAGGTGCTGTGCCGCTGAGGTATATTCCCCATAAAGTTGTTTTAAAAAGAAGTATTTATGTTTTAGTATCCTTAGCTGAAATTTTACCCTGTGTTTTTGAACATGAGTTCCACATTTTCATCTTTCATTGAGTCCTGAAATTTACATAGCTAACTGATTTAGAGGAAAGAAGTACAGTATAGGAGGCCCAGAACAAATCCTTTGATTATCAGAAGAGAAAGTCACATGTGCCAGTAAATTTTTCATTATTTCAGGAATTAAAAACCATCAAAATAGAAGTGAGGGCTCTGTCTTATACTTAAAAACTTTATAAAGATAAGGAGTAAGGGACTATCTTAACTTTTGGCTAATATTTTTACTTTCTCAAACTTTGGTAAATGACTAGGTAAAATAAGTTGGCTGTAAGTGAAAAGAATTGGGTAAAAAGACAATTCAGCAGTTTGGACATATCAACTGTGTTAAATGCTTTTTAGCAAACAAAAGAGAGCTAGATCTAAAGAAAAGTATGTGAATAATATCTCACCAAATAGATCAAGAAAAAGACAGAAATAATGAAATAGAAATTCTGGAGTTAAAAAAGTAACAATAACAAAAGTGAAAAATTCACCAGAGAATCTCAGCAACAGATTGGAAGTAGCCAAAGAACTAATTAGCACACTTGATAATAAACCAATTGAGATGAACCAATCTGAAATGCAAAGAAAACAACCAATCAAAAGAACAAACAAACAGAACTTCAGAGAACTGTAGAATACCACTATGCATAGCAATATTCATATAATGATAAACCTAGAAGGACAGAAGACAGGAGAGGAAAAAGAACATTTAAAGACATAATGGCTGAAAATTCCTTAGGCTGAAACTAATAAATGAGTTCAGCAAGGTTTCAGAATGCAAGCTCATTATGCACAATGAATCCTATCTTCACACAACAGCAACAGAAAATTAAAAAAGAAATTAAGTAAACATTTGCATTTATAATAGCATCAGAAAAATACATAACAACAAATATAGCAAATAAAGTACAAAACTTCTATGTTGTGGACTTGACAAGTCCATTTTAAAAGTTAAAGAAGATGTAAAATAAATTGAAAGACATTCCACGTTCATGGATTGGAAGACTTAGTACTTTTATATGCCAGTACTCCACAGATAGATTTTCAGAGTCATGACAATTCCTATCCTCAGCTCCTGTTTTGCAGAAATTGACAAGCTAGAATTTCATAGAGAAATGTCATATAGAAATGCAAGAGGCTCAAAATAGTCACGAAAATCTTTAAAAAGAACAAAATCAAAAGACTCATACTTTCCATATTGAAAATTTGATGCAAAGGTACAGTGTATGAGAAACTGTGGTACTAACTTTGGGACAGATGTATAGATCCATGGCATAGATGTTTGAATCCAAAAATAAACTCATGCATTAATTAACAATTGGTTTTAGACCAGAGCACCAAGATGAGTCACAGGGGGAAACTACAGGCTTTTCAACAACTGAATGTTCATAGGCCAAATGATGACGATTGATCAATAAGGATACAATAAGGATACCATATAAAAAGTTAATCCAAAATGGATGATAGTTCTTTGGTGTAAGTGTTAAAATTACAAAAATCTTAGGACACACGACAGAGTATCTTTGTGACCTTTGATTAGGAAACAGTTGATGGCTATGACAGCAAAATATGATAGTTATGAAAGAAAACAAAGATGATTTGGACATTAATAGATAAATTGTAAGCTTTTGGACTTCAAAGAACACTATCAAGACTATGAAAAGATGAACCACTCCCTCCATCTTGAGAATCCTGGGTGGGCCTAAGAGGGTGCTGGGTGGCCCCTCCCTCCACCTGGAGGACCTTGGAAGTCCAGTGAGAATGCAGATGACCCCTCCCTCCACACCCATCTGGAGGACCTCACGTGGGCCAGTGAGTGTGCCAGTGAGCCCTCCCTTCATGGAAACTGGGTGGGCCTGTGAGACTCCCAGTGACATAGTAGGGACCCAGCTGGGGTGCACACCATGGATAAGTGGGTCTGATGGCCTGGAAAACCAGAGATTGGCTCACATCAATACTCCTAGGCCAGTCAGCCCAGGAAGAACCCAGGACTTACCCAAATGGCCCTGCAGGAGGGATTCA
The DNA here is from genome assembly GCA_004363535.1 of Dasyprocta punctata. NCBI lineage: Eukaryota > Metazoa > Chordata > Mammalia > Rodentia > Dasyproctidae > Dasyprocta > Dasyprocta punctata. The sequence continues at coordinate 19,026 of RJWM01020284.1, forward strand.
GGTGACTGGCCCCTCCCCTACACTGTGAGATCTGGAAACTGTGTGAATGCCAGCCACACAGTTAGGACCCTGACTAAGATGCACACAGTGCACAGGGGAGACTACTGAAATTGAAAAAACCAAAATATTATCCAAGAGGTGAAAATGACAAGATGAAAAAGCAAAATGCAATCTCAGACTTTCAGCCTATCCAGAACAAGTACAGTATAGAAAAATTTGCAAGATACACACCTGAAATTTCTGAAAAGATAGCAAGCAAAGTAAAGAAACAAATCCACAACACTCTAGAGGAAATCAGATAAGAAATGATCTCTCAGGTAAAAAAAGAAATGACAACCATAATGAAGGAATTGCTCAGCATAGCTAGAGAAGACATAGATTAAAAAAATAGAGGAGCAATGGAAAATGATGGAAATCTTGAATAAACAATATAGGAAAGAAACAGAATTCACAAAATGGATTCAATGAGGTATTTAGGAAGTTAAAAATTCCATTGAAAGCTGGCAAAGCTGCTTGAACAAAACTGAAGATAAACTCTCAGACCTTAAAGACAGGATCATAGCTAGTGATGATAAAAGGAAAGCTCTCTTAAAAATAACAAGAGACAATGAAATAAAAATTCAACATCTACCAGACAATGCAAAGAAATACAATATAAGACTGATAGGTGTCAATGAAAAAAGGAGTCAACACAAATGACATTAAAAAAATTATTTGCAGAAGTACTAGCAGAAAATTTCCCAAGCATGGGAATAGAATCTGACATACAGACAAGTGAGGCATATAGAACTCCAAACAGTCATAACCAAAATAAATCTACAACCAGACATAAAATAATCAAAATCCCAGAAATTCAGCACAAGAACAGACTATTAAAAGCTGTTAGAGAAAACAAACATCACCTACGAAGGAAAGTCCATCAGAATCATGGCTCACCAATCCTGAAGTTGAGAAGAGCTTGGAGTGAAGTATTTCAAACCCTGAAAGGAAACAGATTGATGCACCCTGCAAACTATATTTCAAAATTAATGGAGAAATAAGATATTTCCGTGACAAATAACAAATGAAGAAATTCATGGCCACAAAAACAACCCTATAAAGAGTACTGAAAGATAATCTAGATAGAGATAAAAATGACCACAATTCCAAGAGCAACAACAGAAAGAAACCACCAAGCAAGGCAAGCAATTAAACAGAGGGGAAAAGCAGAAAATCAACAGCAGAAAAATACCATGAGAAAGACAAGCCAATACATACAAGTTATAACCATCAATGTAAATGGCCTCAATTCACCAAGCATAAGAAATAGAGTGGTAGAATGGATCAAGAAACAAGATCCAACAATATGCTGTATACAAGAAACACATTTAACTCAAAAAGAAATTCATAGACTGAAAGTCAAAGGATGGCAAACAATGCTTCATGCAATAGGAACCCAGAAAAAAGCAGGGGTAGCTATTTTGTTTGCAGACAATGTAAACTTCAAAACAAAAATGATCAAAAGAGATAAAGATGGTTACTACATACTTGACAAGGGAAAAATTCAAGAGGAAGAGATAACAATCATAAATACATATGCACCAAATATTGGAGCACCCAACTATAAAAGACAAATATTAATACATATGAAAAATCAAATAAAGAAACAACAGAATTGTAATGGGGGACGTTAATACTCCATGTCAAAAGAGATAGATCAACTAGACAAAAAGGCGGCAAAGGAATAACAGAAATGAATCAAACATATGAACAAATGGACTCAGTAGAAGTTTCCAGAGTGTTCCACCCAGAATACAAATTCTTCTCAGCTGCACATAAGACATTCTCTAAAATAGACCATACACTAGCCTATGCTTAAGTAAATGCAAAGGAACTGAAATGATCTCATGCATGTTACCTGACCATAATACAATTAAGCTGGAAATTAGCGGCAAAAGAAACTGCAAAACACCATAAAATAGAAATTCACTAACACCTTCTTGAAAAACCAATGAGTCACACATAAAATTAAAGAAGAAATTAGATGATATCTAAAATCAAATGAAAATGCAAATACAACATTCCAGAACCTGTGGGACACAATGAAAGCAGTCCTAAGAGGGAAATTCATAGCAGTGAATTCTCACATCAGGAAGAGAAAAAGAGCAAAATAAACAACCTAGTGATACACCTCAAGCTTCTAGATAAAGAAGAGCAAGTCAAGCCCAAAGCTTGTAGAATAGAGAAAATGATAAAGATCAGAACAGAAATAAATGCAATTGAGACTAAGAAAATAATATAAAGAATTAATGAATCGAAGAGTTGGTTCTTTGAAAGAATAAGCAAGATGGATAAACCCCTAGGCAACCTTATTTTAAAAAGGAAAGAAAAAACTCAAATTTATGCAATGCCAACAAAGAGGGTGAAATCACTACAAATCCTGTGGAAATTCAGAAGATCATCAATACTGGGTTTGAAATTTTTTACTCATATAAGATAGAAAACAGAGAAGAAATGGACAGATTCCTAGAAATATATGAATTACCAAAGCTGAATCAAGAAGATATAAAAATTTTGAATAACCCAATATCAGTTAATGAAATTGAAAACATAATTAAAAACTCACCAACAAAGAAAAGTCCAGGTTCTGATGGATTCATGACTCAATTCTACAGGAAATTTAGAGTAGATTTAATGCTAATACTCTTCAAACTCTTTAATAAAATTGAAAGAGAAGCAGTTCTTCATAACTCATTCCTGAAGGCAAGTATTACTCTGTTGCCAAAACCAGAGAAAGACCCAAGAGAAAAAGAACTACAGGCCAATTGCCCTAATGAACATAGATGCAAAAATTCTCAACAAAATACTGGCAAACAAAATGCAACAAATCATCAAGAAGATTATACACCATGATCAAGTGGGATTCATCCCAGGAATGCAGGGATGATTCAACATATGCAAATCAATAAACATACTAGACCTCAACAGAAACAAAGACAAAAATCATATAATCACCTTAGTAAATAGATGCAAAAAAAAACTTTTGACAAAGTCCAACACTCATTAACGATAAAAAAAAAAACAGAGAAAATCTGGACAGTCTCTACCTCAATCTGATAAAGGCCATCTATGACAAGCTAACAGCCAACGTCATACTAAACAGACAAAAATTGAAAGCTTTCACTATAAAATAAGGAAGAAGACAAGGATGTCCAGTATTACCACTCCTATTCAATATAGTTCTGAAAACATTAGCCACAGTAATTAGACAAGAAAAAGAAATAAAAGGAATAAGGATAGGAAAGGAAGAAGTTAAATTATTATTATATGCAGATGACATGATATTCTACATAGAAAACCCCAAAACTCCACCAAAAGACTACTAGAGTTAATAAGCAAATTCTGCAGTGTAGTGGGATACAAATCAACACTCAAAAATCAATAGCATTCCTGTACATGAATAACAAATTCACTGAGAGAGTAATTAGGGAAACAACACATTTCACAATAGCATCCAAAAAATGAAATATTTATGAATCAATCTAACAAAGGACGTAAAAAAGATCTATATATTGTAATCCCAAATATTGAGTATTGTAATCCAAGTACTGTAATCCTTTTTTCAGTCTTTCTTACAATCCAAAAAGTTACATTTATAATCCCATTGAGATGTTACTGGAATCCCAGCAAGTTAATTCCAATCTACCACCTCCAATGCAACCCACAGCAAGAGTAAAGGCAGCAAGATAGATTCAAAGTTAAGGGCAACCAAGGGATCCTAAGCCCAATGCTCATGAGGCTATGTGGACAAAGGCCATGATCCAAGGCTTCTCCCAGAATTTATTATCTTGTGAAGAAGGGAGTGGCTTGAGGATGAGTGACAGTGAGGATGGTGGGAATTACGTGAGTAACTTGAGCTGGCAAGCCAGGTAGGGAGAAAAGCATCTTTGCAAAATTCAGGGAGAATGACATGCAGAAGGATCAATCTGCATAATTCAATTAAGGTAGCAATTGAATTGTTTTTGGATGCTGTTGCTTCAGTTTCTGATATGTAAGGTTTTGTGCCCCGGGGACTCATGACCTCTTTATTTCGATGCTCACACCCAGCTGACATTCCTGGAGCTGACTGGCTCTGCCATACAGCTGTGCTCATATCTTTTACAGAGAGCACTATGCAAGGAAACAGGAGATTACATACCAGTACCTTGGCTAGCCTTACTTGCAATGCTTAGAACCAGTTGAAGAGAGAATGAACTACCACAGTCAGCTCTGTACATAACAGTACAAGGAAATAAGCCTCAATATAATCAATGTTGTAGCAGTTGTTCTGCATTCAAGGGGAGTCACTCAAATTGTCTCCTACATTTATATATTGAAAATTACAGTACTCTGAAAAAGGAGACTGAAGAGAATATCAGAAAATGGAAAGATATCCCTTGCTCATGAATAAGAAGAACCAACAAAGTGAAAATGGTCATACTCCCAAAACTTTTATACAGATTTAATGCAATCCTGATCAAAATATCATTAGCATACCTCACAGATCTGGAGAAACACTCCTAAAATTCATTTGGAAACAGAAGAGACCTCAAATAGCAAAGGCAATCCTGGGCAAGGCGGGAGACATCAGAATCCCTGACTTGAAATTGTACTACAAAGCTGATACAATCAGGATGGTAACTGGCAAAAACCAAACCAAACCAAACCAAACAAACAAACAAAAAACCCTGAGGATCACTGGAACAGATTAGAAGACTCAGACACACCCACAAAGACACTCAGCCACCTTATCTTTGACAAAGGGGCCAAACATGTTCACTGGAAGAAAGATAGCCTCTTTAATAAATGGTGCTGGAAAAACCGACTATCCATATGCTGAAGACTAAAACTAGACCCACGTCTATCACCATGCACTAAGCTAAAGTCAAAATGGATCAAAGAGCTGGGTGTGGTGGCACACGCCTTTAATCCGAGCACTGAGATAGGTGGAGTATTGTGAGTTCGAGGCTGGCTTGGGCTACAACGTGAGCAAGACCGGTCTGAACTACATAGTGAGACCCTGCTTTGAAAAAAATAGGGTGGGGAGTTCGGCTCAGTGGCTTAAGCGCCTGCTTGGCAGGTGTGAGGTTGTGACTTTGATCCCTGGTCCCAACCAAAAAAAAAAAAAAAAAATGGATCAAAGATCTAAATAGTAAAACAGAAAACACTAAATCTACTTAGACGAGTTAGGTAGAAGCCTTGAAGACAGGTGTAGGCAGAAGGTTCACAAACAAAACCAAACTGCCCTGGAAGTACTTCAAAGAATCAACAACTGGGATCTCATCTTATTAAAAAGTTTTTGCACATCAAAAGAAATCACCAACAGAGTAAAAAGACTACTCACAGAATGAGCAAAAATTTTAGCCAACTGTCCTTCAAACAAAAGATTTCTAGAAATCTAAAGAATTGAAAAAAATCGGGTCCCTTAAATTCAAAGACTCAATCCAAAAATGGGCATCTGAGATGAATACACACTTCTCAGAGAAAGAAATACAAATGGCAAATAAATATATAAAACATATTCAACATCATTGGTCATTCAAAAAATGCAAATTAAAACAACACTGAGATTCCATCTCACCCCAGAAAGAATGTTAAGAAATCAACCAAAAACAAATGCTGGTAGGGCTGTGGGGAAAAAAGAACACTTCTAGAAATTCTGTGGGAGTGTAAATTGGTACAACCAAACTGTGGAAATCAATGTGGAGATTCCCCAACAAATTAGAATTGGAGGTCCCATTCAATCCAGCTATTCTCCTTCTGGGTATTTTTTCAGAAGAACTGAAAATATCATACCACAGTGATATATGTGCACCCATGTTTATAGTAGCACAATTTGTAATAGCTAATTCTTGGAAACAACCCAAATGCCCATCAACAAAGCAATGGATAAAAAAGATGTATTTTTATACAATAGAGTACTATTCAGCTATAAAGGAGGATAAACTCAAGGTTTTTATAGGTAAATGAATGCAACTTGAGACCATACTCACAAGTGAAATAAATGAGACTTGCATATATAAACAAGGTATTGTCTCCATAGTGTAAGAAACTGAAACAGTAAATAAGATCCAAAATGTACAATAGATATTGTGAAAGTGAAAGGGGAAGAAACTTCTCAAAAAGAAAGAACAACTGGGATGGGGGAAAGGAGAAAAGAAAGAAGGTAAAAGACTAATACATATACATACATGCATGTATGCATATGTATGTATATATGGTAGATAATTACACTATTAATCTCTATTAGTTCATCAAAAAGAAGTTTGTACTTTCATTATTTGATCATTTTTAATGCCTATAACTTATAATCTGAGCAGCTACTTTGAAGATAGTAATATGAATATATTAACCATTGTTAATCTCCTATTGTTTTGTTTTGAAAGTCTTTATCATTTTTATTCTTTTTTTCATTTAAAAAAAGAAAATGAAAGGACAACTCACTGAAAGATATATAATATTTAGAAATCATATACCGCTAAGAAATTTCTATCCGTAATATGTAAAGAATGCTTGCAACACAGTAATAGAAAATAAATAACCCAATTTTTAAAACAGATAAAGAAATATAATAGACACTTACCCAAAGAAAAAATATTGAAATTGCAAATAAGCACACAATTGTATGCTCAGTTTCATTAGTCATTAAAAAAACACAAATTGGACACAGTGAGGTACTGTGTTGTACTCGCCACGATGGCTGCAATAGAAAAGATCACAATCGCTGTTGGCAAGGATATGGAAAAATTGGAACCCTCATATTTTGATGATGGGAATGTGAAATTGTGCAGGTACTTTGGAAAATTATTTGGTGGCTCTTCAAGAAGTTAAATAAGTGATCCTTGTACAAACCAGCAGTTCCAGAAAACCTAAGCTCACACAAACCTTGGTACATGATTTTCACAGTAGAACTTTTCATAAAAGCACAAGAGTAGAAAGAGTCCAAATGATCACCTGCTCACAGATAGGATGACAGATGGGGTGACTCTGTTCTGTAAAATAATGGGATACAGATACAGGCTACATTATGAATAAGCTTGGAAAGCATTGTGCTAAGTGAAAGAAACCAGAAGTAAAAGCTGTCTCCTGTTTGACTGGACTTATGTGAAAAATCCAGAGTAAGCAAATTTGTAGCGCTGGAATAATTAGTGATTTCTGACAGATGGGGCAAAGAGAATGGAGAGTGACTCTTCATGGTCATGGGTGTAGAATTTTTTTATTCACCAAAAATTCTCTAGAATGATATAATGATGATGATTGCATGACTTTGTGAATAAATATCAATAAATTGTATGTCTTCTTTCCAAATGAAACAACTGATTATGAAAAGAATCTAAATCCATAGCACCAAGTGAAAAAAGAAAGTTACTGCCTGGCAAGTGCAAGGTCCTGAGTTCAATTCCCGGTACAAAAAAAAAAAAATAGAAAGAAAGTTACAAGGAGCTACATAAAAATTACCCATGATCCTGCCATGCAGGAATAAACGTTGCTAACATTCAGAACTGAAAAACTGCTCATTTGTACCCATGCAGCAAAAGGACTGTGCAGAAGTTCTGTAGAGCTTTCTGCCACATGGTTTCTCATAACTAAAACAACCTTTTGTTGTTATCTGCTATTATTCTAGACCTTCTGTGTCCACCATCAGCTCACCGGTAACATTCCCTAGGGTAGTGTCTGGCTGTCACTTTGGGAAGGTCCCATTCGGTCCGGCTGCATGGCTTGTATCCCTTTCATCTTCTAGACATCTCAGTGGGCTGAAACTACCTAGTTCTGCAGCCTCAGACTCCTGCCCCTGACCATAATAGGCCATGCCAGGGGCCCTGTGGCTGTCCTTTGCTTTGGCACACTGCATTTAAAAGCAGCTTCTCTTTTCAACCGTTAACTTCTGATCTCTCTAATCAGCATGATTATTAGATCTCTTGGACTCTGGCTCAAAGCTTCTGCCAGACGACTAAGTTTCCAAAAGTTTGACCCATAATATCCAGCTCAAATTTAAATTGGGTGTAAGCTGCTATTTTTGTTGGTGTCTCCAAGGGCTTCTGCTGCCACTGCCCCCAACAATCTAGCCAGTTTCACCCTGGCTTAATCCTGTTGCAGACTTGCTAATTCGAGTTAGAGGAATGGGTCTACTTTTTCCGGGGAGAATTGCATAAATAGCAGCATCATCTGCTCCAGGAACAAGAGAAAGGGATGCGCTCTATTCTCCTTGTCACTCCTCTCTACATAAGCAGGACTGGCTTCCTTCGGCTTCACTTTCTGTCCTTGACTAAGGTTTTCCTTTATTTACAATTCAACTTCTAACGAAACAAATTTCCCCATTTCCCCCTTCCTTTGAAGGAAGGTTATTTCCTGTCTTGCCTCAAAATTGACCCTGGGGGCTTTCTTCTACACTGCCTTTGAAAGCTGACTGCCTTTGACTCCCACACTTGCCTATGAATTACTCGGGTGACCTTGAACATTAATCAGTTTACCAGACCCTGCCGCCCTATGGCTCTGTGCCTCGTTCCAGTGCACAAAACGTTCCTGGCTACAAATATTGGCCCCTCCTGGCTGTGGGGCTTGGAGGTGTTATTTTGAGTAATTGGTGAGTTACAGTCTCCGGGTCTATGAAAAGAGAGTAGCAGATATGCATCCTGGAGAGCGGGTGTTATAGTATGGTCAGGTGCCCCCCCACAAGCCTCATGTGATCAGGGACCGGGCTGAGTCTGGCGTTCCTGATTGGTTTGTTGTCTGGTGCTGGATCCGCAATGTGAGTGCTGCACCCGCCCAGGGGTGGAACTGACATACAAGGTAAGGGCGAGAAGAAGGCGCATCTCTCTCTGGGCTAGCACTTTGCCGTTTGCTGACACCATGAGCGCCTGCCCCACCCCCAGTCCCCTGCCACCCACCCTGCCTTGGAGCCAGCTGAGCATGGATTGAAACCTCCAAGAACAGTAAGAAATAAACCTTTCCCTCCTCCACTGTAGGCGTCAGGTATTTTGTCTCAACAACCATAGAGAAGTAACCGAGACAGTGGGTGTGATGGCTGCACAGAGGAAGCAGTGCTGAGAACAGAAACATGAGCCTTGGTACGTCCTCTGTGCCAAATTCCCCATGCTGTCTGCCTCAGAGAAGTACCCCACCAGTCTCCTAAAGAAGGCAGCCCCACAGTCCATACCGTCCTACCACGCAGCCTCTCTCTGGGAGGCCACTCTACCCCAAATTAGAAACTCGGCAAAATAAAAGTTTGGAAAACAGTTGCAGAATTGTTCTGAACATGACTTTCAGAAAGAAGGGTCGGAGGGAAATAATGGTGAGCAACGCTGAACACGGCAGCCTTAGCTGAGCAGTCACAGTGCTAAGCTTCTGAAAAGGCTCTCCCAACAGAGAAATACACTTAGCGAAGCACTCCACACACTTATCTGACCATGGGTCCCCTTCTTGTGTGACACGTGTGTTATCTCGAGGGCCTTACTACGGTCTGCCCGCTTCGCTCCTGGTCGCCTCTGCGTCCCTCGTGACCTGGACGGCTGAGCCGAGGAAAGCATCTTCGAGCCTCACGCTCTTCACGGGCGTGCGTGCGATGGCGCAGAGGTCGCCCCCATACACAGACCGCGGAGGCCAGGCCCGCGGACCCCAGGCGGCTCCACGGCCCCGGACGGCTGCCCTCGCCCGCGCCAGGGGCACAGTTTCCACGGGCCTGGGGTCAGCGAGGCCCGCGCCGTGCGCCCCACGCGCACGCAGAGCCCCCAGCCCCGGCCGCCCGGCGCAGTGACGGCGACGCGCGGGCCTCGGTCCCGCCGGGGCTGCTGTGTCTCCTCCGCACCAGTGCCGAAGCCCCGGCCCCTGGCAGGGCCTCCTTAACCTCCGGGCGCGCCCCGAGCCCGCGTCCTCCGGTGGAGCCGCCCCCGCCGCAGGCCGCCCCGATCCCGACCTGCCTCTGCCTCAGACCCGGGCTTCGCGGAGGGCGCAGGCGTGGAGGACGAGGCTGCCCCCCGCGGGCCGGGCAGGGGCGCCCTTCGCCCAGAGCGCCGGGAAGGAGCGGGTGCGGGGCGGTGGCGGACACGGTGGCGGTGTGGAGCTGAGCGAATAGCGAGCTCCAGAGACGGCAGCTCTGTAAGTGGGGGTTCCCGCGGGAGCTGGAGGCACGGGGAAGGGGCGCGGCCCTCCAGGTCTCCACCGCCCGCCTCCCATCGGGCCCCACCTCCTAAGGCCAGTCCGCGGCGGACACTGCTCATGCGATCGCCCACCACCAGCCCCGCGCGTGAGGCTTTGGGGCCTTTCCAGACCCGAGCTGCGGGCCGTCAGAGGCCGGTGCTTTGGACAGACAGACCCCGGGCAGAGAGGGCGCTTCCCGCTCGGCGCCTCGCCCACGCGGGGCCCTCCTGTGGACCCCAGGACGCTCAGCGGTGGTTGTGCGGCGGCCCCACCCAAGCGGTCCCGGACCACGGACTTTCCGTCTCTCTTGACAGTGCTTTGCAGTCGGTCCGTCCCCAGCCGCGCCTTGAGGGAGAAGCCGGCCTCTCAGCCTGCGGGGAGGGCGAAGGCTCCGGGAAGCTCCGGGGTGAGCTCGGCACTGTTCTGACCCCCTCCCCTGCTGCCGTGGCCCCCTTCTGCGGGTGCCAGGTCTCAGCCCGCCAGCCCTCTGGCCTGGGCAGCCCCCGAAAGCTGCTTCGGAGCTCGGCCAGCACATTTCTGCCAGCCATGCTGTGTTCTTGGGCACCTGCGAGCTTTGGTCTTCAGAACGGCCTGACGCCTTGGGGACTGTTTGGGGGGCAGGTTGGCTATCCGCACTCGGAAAGGCCTGTGTGGGACTTTAGACCTGGCCCAAGAGTCGCGAGGGTTGTTACTGCTGCTTTCCCTGAAAGCCCAATGAGGAGCTAGAAGCTCTGTTTTGTGGAAAGAGACACTGAATTTCAGAAATATTCCATGATAGACACCAGGATCCAACCCGCCCAAGGTCCGTCTTCCAAGCTCACTCTCAGAGTCTGAATTTACCAGAATTTTCTGTGGTTTTGGTGAAGTTTTCACTAATGCTTCCCTCAACTCCATTGATTCAAGCAAATGGGTCTGTAATCGGGTAGTTCCCATAGAAACGCTCACCAATCAAAAGTATTCCAGGTCCTTCTTGCCCCAAGCAAGGAAATGGATGAGACAAGCCAAGCCAAAAACGGTGCCAAAAGCTTATTTGAAAAGTGTGGGGTGAACGGATATGGAAGAAGCCAGCGCCGCAGAGCGAACTTGGGCTGAACAGAGAAAAAGAGGGGAAAGGCAAAAGTCAAAGTACACACTGAATCTGAAAAACATGGCGCAGCTATCGGGAACTCACACACAACAGCAGGTTTAGTGACGGCTGCTCTTTCCCGTCGCCCACCTTGTGTGGGAGCTGGCAAGTTCTGTACATGGGGTCCTGGTGTTGCTCTGGGATCTTGTGAACTGGCAGGTCCTGCTCATTTCCCCAGCCGGCCTTGCCACGCCGTACCCCCCGTATCAGATCCTCTGATTTAGTGGCAAGTTGTTTCGTGTCTGCCCTTTGCGACTTGAGTGTCACTCCGTGAGAACAGAGACGATCGGCTTCCATTTGGCTGTCAGTAAGAGCTCTGTTCCGGTTGGCTGGTTCTCTTCTAGTTTTCCCAGTCCTTAATGTAATGTGGTTATACCTCTGCTTCCTTTTCTTAAATTTGATCTCTCTCTCTGTGTCTCTGTGTCTCTCTGTCTCTGTCTCTGTCTCTCTCTCCCTCTCCCTCCCTCCACTTCTCAGACTCTCCACGCCCTTGCCTCCCACTCTGACTGGAAAGCTCCTTGGCAATGGCAGCTGACTGACTAATCCTGCTGGCTGCCGTGGAAAGCCTGCTTTCTCTTGATGCCTGTCAGTGGCACGTATAGACTGCTGTCTAAGAAGGACTGAGGAGGTAAAGTTTAAATCTGAGAAATTTTAGTTGATTTCAAGGAACAGCTAATGACACAATGAAGCTCTAAGGTCCAAAGAGAAGTCCTGGAATTAAAAAAACAAATGAACCAATGAATTATTCAGCAAACATGCATATCTATGTGTAGTGAGGGCGCCAGTTCTCTATCTTACTCTTTAGTGATTGCAAACCGTCGTCCTCTGTCTGGTCAGGCTGCCTCGGCACTCACCCTTCTCAGGACTGTCTCCCACCTTCCAAGATGGAGCCCAGCCAGGAAGAAAAAAACAAGGGATTGCCCCAGCCTTCCCAATTAGAATTCTAACACTGAGGTGTATTTGACCAGCTTAGGTTACAAAACCCCTGGGCCTACTGTGACCTGTGGACTGGTGGCCTGCCCACACGTTGTTATACTGTCTGCAGCTGGGTAAACTCAGTTGTCTACTGGTACCAATAAGGAGCAGGTATCAAGCTTTCCTGCTGATGCCAAAAATGGAAGGATGCTCAAGACTCTTATATTAAATGGTCTATTATTTTCATTTATAGTCTTTTTTTTTTTTATTTAAGAGAAAATGGACACAGAAAAGAGAAACAAAGCCGGGCGTGGTGGCGCACGCCTTTAATCCCAGCACTCGGGAGGCTGAGGTAGGAGGAGCATTGTGAGTTCGAGGCCGGCTTGGGCTACAACGCGAGCACGAGGCCGGCCTGAGCTACATAGTTCGACCCTGCCTCAAAAAACCAGGGCCGGGAGATTGGCTCAGTGCCTTAAGCGCCTGCCCTGGCAGGTGCGAGGTTGTAAGTTCAATGCCCGGTGCCACAAAAAAAAAAAAAAAAAGAGAAACAAAAATCAAAAGAGACAAACAAACAACAACAAATCCGATAGAATAATATTATAGGTTTACAAAATGAGACGGTTGGAACTTGACAGTAGTTGTAATATTGCGTATTGTTGTCCTCAAAGGGGTTGTTCAGAATAACAGATATAGACATGCAAAATTGATCAAGTCATTTGAGTATTAACTGTTCTTTTTCAATAGTTAATGCATTTAGTAATTTCATTTATTGTTTTAAAAAAATTTATTAGTACATGTTTGCCCCTCATGCAGTTTAAAACCACCTTGGGGCGCGGCTCCATGCACATACACAGCTTGCTTCCTCTCCCCTTCCTTCTCCCTCCCTCCTTTCTCCTCTAATTCCTCTATCATATTTTTTTCTTGTTGATATTATTAATCTTAACTCCCATGACGGTATCTAATGTTTATAGCAGCTGAGGTTGTTAGGTTCCTGCACGTGGTGCCTCTGTATCCTTATTTCCCCTTCCCTTCATCCTCACACCAAGAGAACAGTAAAGAACGGATCTCCTGTGGCACGGGTCAGAGGAGGGGCTGGGCAGCACAGAGCTGACCAGGGGCTGCATGCTGCTGTTCCCAGTTAGGATGCCAGCGGGCTCGCAGTCCCAGAGAATCAGCTCTCATCTGGTTAACGGACGGAGGTGAGTGTAGCCCCCAGGTCATTACATGAAACTGGATGTTTTCCTATGCTCTCCTCCAGGGGCGACCCAGCTGCCATCACTAGTAAGTGACAGGCCCAGGGCTGGGCCTTTCTGCGCAGTGTACCTGGAACATTCAGAGGGAAAAGTGCTCCCTTGCTCATGGCTTACATTCTGCCAGGATTTCGGACTGCCTGGGACGTGCAGGCCTTGGGCAAGTCCCTGAGAACCCGCCTTGTAGGATTTATAGTCACAACCTTCTTTTTAATTTTGTTCCTGAGGTACTGGGGATAGAAGTCAGGGCCTTCACACTCAGCTACACTCCCAGTCCTGTTTGTAAAAATTTGAGACAAAGTCTTACTAAGCTGCTAAATTATCCAAGATGGTCACAAACTCGGTCCCACCTCAGACTTCAAGTGTGCTGGGTTGCAGGTGTGTGCCACTGGGCCTGGCTGTAGTCTTACTCTTCTTAGGAAAAGCCTGCCTTACCAACCAAGCTCTTCCCTGGGATTTTACGTTTCCTCCTGTGAAACCCCTGTGGTTTGTGAGTCATGTAAGAGCATGTATCTCCTTAACCTGCAGTCTCTGCCCAGCTCAGGATATCTTTCTTTAGGTGTATTCAAGAAATAATGTTCAGAGAAAGAAAGAAACAAGGAAGAGAGAGAGGGAGAGAGAGAAGGAAGGGGGTCGAGGGATAGCTGTGCTGGGGGACAGGTGGGGGTGATAAAGGAGTGGAGATGCACTATGTACCTGCACCAACTTCATACGATCAATGTAAGCATTGTATACCACACACATCACTAAGAGACTAAAATAAAACAGAAAGACGTAACATCAAGTTAGGGAGAACTTCTGCCTTACTTGGCTTTTCTCACTAGCCTCCTTCCTTCTTTGAGAGTTATTTGTTTTCATTCCTTGTCCTGGCACTCCTGCCATAAACTGGAAGGGCAGGTTTGTGGCTTATTATTTTATATTGTCTACAGAGTCCAGCATAATCTCTTGTTCTATGTGTGTAATTAATATTTGTACAGTGATTAAGATGACTGACTTGGGATTCCCTTACTGGCCTTCAAAGCACAATGTGAATGATGAACTCACCTATACAGTGATGCTATGTACTCTTAATTTGGAATATCTCAGAAAGTAGGATTTTTAGAAGATAAATCAGGGCATGTTTTTCCTTAATCATTAAGCAAATTGCTGAATTTTGGGTTTAAATCTGTGATGACATGTTGACTAAACTAGTCTTTATTAATTAGTGATATTTGAAATAATTCTTATTTTTACCCCAATTCTTTACAGTATTTTAAAAGGCAAAGAATTCAGGTATCTATGAAAAAAGAACAAGAAGAGAAATGCATTGAGTCATGATTAAGTGATACAGTGAATGTTAAGTTTATCAAGATTTATTACAGTAAAGGCACACTGCCGTTAATCCTCTCAAAATACCTCCCCCTTTCTTTCACACATTATCCCGTCACTCTTGCCTTTTTCTGAAGTCTCTTTCATGACTGCATTGAGTTGTACTCTCATGGCTGCCTCAGTGACCTAAATCTTTTAAAAATGGTCATTTTGACTTTTTGGAAGAGCCAGAAGTCACATGGCACTAGGTCTGATAAATTAGATAAGGCCACAGTGTAGTGATTAATAAGCCTGGTTGCCTTTCCATTGGATTGCATTCAGCAGCAGTGTTCACTGTGGTTTTTATCATAACTTAAAAAGACTCTCATGAAAGAGCACTTCCAGAATTGCTTCAGAAAGTGGCAGGAATGATGGGATAAGTGTGTTCAAAAAGAGGGTCAATGTCTGGGGATGAGGGGCTAATGGAATGTACCTTTTACTGTAATGCTTTTTTTAAAAAAAAATTTAAGCATTCTCTGTATTTTTTGACAATTGTGTCTAATATTTTCTTCAAAATTGATGTTAATTAAACAGGCTTTTAGTGCCTGCAAACCTAACACCCAGCCCCTTCATACCTTCTTTCCTTGTATTTCTTTTCTCCATCCTACTTTTCCTTTCTTTTTCTCTTACTTCCACCCTCCCTTTTTAGTGTAGTAGAAAGGAGCCAAATAGAACCTGACAAACATATTTTAAGAGTTTGTCTTAAGCTTTCACTAAGTTCTTTATAATCTACTTAATGTAATACATGAAATATACAAAGACTCAAATAAATAAATAAATAAATAAATATATCTGCTGGATCACCAAAAAGAGCATTAACTTTTAAAGTCCAGTGTAAGACAAAAGTCAGTGATAGGTTGTCAGTTTTAGTTCAAGACATTGATGTTATAGAAGACTGTGTCTAACTAAAAACATTAACTCATTTTAAAGAAAAATTTAGTTTTTCTGGAAGAAAAACCAGGGTCACTAAAAACCCTTAGTTTTCACCTTACTTTATCTACACAAAAATTTTTTTTTCTGACACCATAACTGTTGTGGTTTGTGTCTAGGTATCCCCCTATTGCCTAATGCAGTCATGGGGGTGGGCTTTTCAGAGGTGACAGAGTCTAGGATTAGTGATTGACCCATGGTTCAGAGCTGGGATTAAGGATGGGAGTGCTACACCTGCCCTAGGTGGTAGCCTGCGTACAGTGTAAGGAACAGAAAGAGGCTTGTCCCTGTTAGGACTGGCCTGAGAGTGACCTGAGAGAGGCTCGGGCTGCCCACTAGGAATGGACCCTCCACCACCGGCAACAGCTCACCCCTGGGAAACAAGAAGCCAGGGCCATGAGAAATTTAATATGAAGCTAAGGTCGCCCTGCAGTCCCGATGCCAGCTCTGTGCACCAACCTGCGCTGGCTGCCCGTACGCCTTAAACTCAAAACATTTCACCCGGGTTCTTTAAGATTCTTTAAAACTGTGCCCCCAGACTTGAAGCCTATATATCCTCAGTTCCCCTTTAGATATTTGCTGATATGCACTATTATGGATCGATGAGGCCCACAACCTCCTAAATGAGGAGATGGCAAATGGCATAAATAAGAGACAGATGGTATGATTTTTAGGGCTCTCAGAAGGTCAAAGCTTCTAATAGAATTCATGATTCCCTGGGGGTTGAGACAAAGAACTTCTCTGGGCAGCCTGTATTTATTTGGTTTTCAAACACAAAAGGGGATACTGAGGCAAACGGGAACTGAGCAGGAGTTCAAAGCCTTGGGAGTCAGTTCAAAGACTTCTCCAAGTAGTACATTTTGCCAATTAGGAGAATTGTCTTATCTCTAACGTTGGCAGCTTTCCTGCTCTGGAATCGGGGTGTCAGCAGCCCATGCCCTTTGCTGCCTCAGCTGAGCGCTACCTTGACTTCAAAGCATCACACACATGCTCTTCCCCAACACAGCCACGGGGCCCTGTCCAGCAGCTTCCCCGCCACAGCCCGGTCTCCAGCAGGGCACTCCGCACTCAGCCTTCCTGCGGCTGGAGGAAGGAGCCTGGTCTCCCCGCAGCTTCAGTCTCGGGGTGGTTCCTCGCGGGACAAGAGGAAAGGGTGGAGGCGAGAGGGAACAGGGGACCCTGCCATGCTGCTGGGTGGGGGAGGGTCGGCCAGAAGCCCCCCTCGGGCGCCCCGCCCTCCCCCAGGACCCTTTGTGATTCTGTCGTGCTCTATGATGCAAGCTCCTGCACCCCCGGCAGTCACTCAACGCAGGCAGCCTCCCCTTTGGTTATGGAGGATGTTCTCTCTTTCCTGAATCGCCATCCTGAGCCATGGCTGAGCTTTGGCTCAATGTTCTTGGACCTGGTCCCCAACTACACCTCTCTGAGTGCAGCAGGGATGCTCTTTCTTCTGCTCCTGTGCTACCTGTTGCTGAAACCAAGGTTACCAACCCTCTGGAAAAACGAAGACATCCAAAAGGTATGGAAATGTAGGTGAATCCCCAAGAGGGAGTCTTGGTTCTTGTTTCTTATTTCAATCATCAAATTACTAAACGAGTTTAGTTGACTCAGGACTCTCCCACAATGGGAAGTCTGAGAGGAAGATTAGCCTTCTCTCTTTAGGGGAAGAGGCGGTAGGAAGGGACGGCGAGGCTCCCCTCTTCCCCCTAGCCAGCCCGCTCACCACCTCTGTGTGTGGCAGGGGTTCCCAAGATCCGATCTCCCTGGTGCCGACCGGCTCAGTTGCAGACTGTGTCGTCTGCAGGAGGACAGTCTCTTTTGACCCCGGACACTGAGCCCCATTCCCGCGTTGGGTGTCCTCCCTGTTGGGGTGACAGGAGAGCCGTGCCGTCCTCCAGGAGTGTCTGAGAGAGAAGAGCCGAGCTCTGTCCTCTGAGGGACACGGCTGCCTGCGCGCCCAGGTCTCCGCCATCCTCAGCCGGGGAATCCTGGCTGGGAATGTGTGGGTCTCACGGACGAAAAACTCGCCTTTGAGTTCCTCAAGGGGATAAATCGAAACTCTCTGATGGTCTTTCAAAATGAGTGAAAGGAGCAGATTTCCATTAATTAAAAGGGACAGTCATGTGACTCCTGGGAAACAAATGTCTGAGCTTATAGAAAGAAGCAAAGGATGAGTTCCAGACACTCTGTTTATTTTTTATTTATTTTTTCAGCCACAGTTCAGAGCCGAAAGGAGGAGGAGAGGCGGAACGTGGAGAGGTGTGTTTCTTCCTTTCTTACCTGGTCTTCGGCAGTTGTTAGACAGTCTCTGTTAGGACACAGAGCCCAGAGGAGAGGCGCGCAGGAAGCGGCAGAGCCCGACTGCGTGCTGTGAAACAGCCACAGAGTAGAGCTGTGCGGCGTCCAGCTGGTGCTCACGTGAGATGAGCAGGAAGGACTCCTGGTCGGAGCTTCTACCTCCCGGCGTTGTGCAAAGTGGTTTATTTCCGGGTGCCTGGCTTCATCAGTGAGGTGACCTCTGACTCCTTTGCTTCACTCATTAGTTTTGAGTGTCACACGGGATGGTGGATGTGCAGGTACTTTACAAACAAAGCCACAGACACACGGGGATGTTCTTAACATCACCCACCACCACCGCACCTCGTCTACTGATTCTTAGGGCTTTGAGACTTTAAAATCCAAAGAGT